>CAJDYZ010007373.1:24850-43819 GCA_903986555.1 Heterotrigona itama
GCCATTGAATTAGGATTATATATTAAAATATAATAATAAAATTGACGAATCTAAATATAATTTAATAATGTGATTTAAATTATATTGTATATATTATATTATATATGTATTGTATTATATTATGTTTCACACATTGATACGTATTAACCTTTGGTGTTCGTATTGAATTTTTGCACAAACGTTTCGTTAATTATGATTGATTTCCTTGCCGGCACAATACACAATTTCGCTGTTTTTCTTTTCATAATGCAAAGTCAATAACATATTTCCAAAAATCCAAATGAAATTTCTCCAATATTCTAACGTAAAACATTCACTTGTTAATTAATTTAACCGCACGATAATTTTATCACTTTCGCAATAAATATCTAATATAGTCATGAATAATAAGATGTCACGTATAATAATTTTTAATTATTAATATGTGCAATTAAAAACTTAATAAAACTTGTAATTAAATTTCTTTCGAACTGTTCAATCTGATCAAAAAATATGTGAAAAACATTTGAAAAACACCTGAGTGTTTCTGATTCAGTGGTTAGAAACTATAATAAAGAAAATGGAATCTGTAAGCAGAAATTTGTTTTATTACGAGCATTGTATAGGATAAATCAATACAAATTATTGCTTAAAACATCTCGAAGAGAGATTCTCTAAATGAATCACCTCTGCAAGGCAAATGAAAGCTGCTGTTTATCAAAATATAACTGTATTCAAAGAAAGAAAATTATTACACATTCAAAGGAAATATGAAGGAAATAATTATCTTAACTTCAACCTGATATATCTAAAATTGCAGAATTGCATTTAATTTTCACAATCAATGAGTAAAAAGTTCTTTTAGATAATGGTACTCATTTATTCTCATCTTGTATAAAATATTCTATTTTCAATACTTTATCTACGATGTGGATATTTCACGTATTTTTTGCATTTCTCGTGCATTCTTAAATATCCTATGGAAGCATAAGAATCCGCAGTTAACTAATTAGCACGGACACAAAAGAAAGTACGTCTCTGTGTCTTCCTTAAGTACTTAAACAAATGAAGAAAAAAAAAAAATTTGAATGAAAGTTATTACCACGTAATAACAGTTACGAAGGAAATTCAATAATTTAACAGAGTTGTTAAGATGATTCTTTTGCGAGCGGAAAAAAGTTACATCTTCCGTGTCGCGTAATGCCGATGCGACACAATTAAATTGGTCTCTGCGGTTAATAGAAACGTGTTCCGAAGCGAGTTCATTCAAAGAAATTGCATTTTCCACGGTTTCCAGCAAGGCTGTGCTTAAACGACAGGAAAATCCGCGAAACTAGCACCATTTCCAGCTCTCGTAAATCACGTATCCTAGCTACGAGTAGATAGCCCCGTTTTATGTTATCAACTAACCTTGTTCCAGTTTAGACAAACTTTCTGCGCGCCGTTTAGCTTTCGTTTGTTGCTCATTTTTACCTATGCGATTTTCATCGTTTCCGGTTTAACCAGTCGATAAAACTTCCATTTCCGTCGATCGTTTCGCGCGTTCGAGTTGTTTGTCTCGCTTTCTTGAAATTCTTCGATTGAATTTCATGTCTGTAGCGAAGACTTCTTTATCCGAATATCTATCCGAGCAAAATCTTTACTAATAATTAGACCGCAGATTTTTGTGCATTTTTGCACTTTTACGAACACGAGAAAAAAAAATGAAGAGTAAACAGAAACTTGTTTCAGTTATTAAATATTTGTTAATAAATACTCTAGTTTGGATATTTTATATATTTTTTGTGCGTTTATTTAGCTTCAAGTTTCCATAAGTGCATGAAAATTCGCAGTCTACTAATAGATGTACGAGGTGTTTCAGTATCGAAGATGCAACTGAGGAGGGGATGATGAAAAATAAGTTGAAAATAAAGAATAAAATTTTGCGAAGAAAATCAAGTTTGAATTTAGACCAACCCAATTATATCAAATAGAATAATATCGTGATTTCCACAAGATCGCTCAGTTGACAATAATTTTTCGCAGTCGAACACAGAGGGCAGAAGTTAAAATACACGATCATTTAACTGTTAAAAATGGGTCCACAATCCAATGTGCAATGCATTTTCCCGTCATGCGAGAGATGTCCGCTCGAATCTGCGTGGTGAACAATTGAAAATATCTCTGAATTAAAGTGTTGCGAGGAAAATTCTGTAAAGGATAAGACAAAAATGATAGTAAATTTTATACGAATTATTTATTCCGACATTTCAATAGTTCCACAGATTCTAATATAAAAATTTAGGTAGTAAATCTAGATTTAGATATTAAAGATTCAGAGAGTAAATTTTTTATGAATGAATCATGAAAAAAAAAGAATTCTCAACGTTGAATTTGTCGTGTGTTTCGAAAGATGTATTAATTGTGCAATTAATTTTTGGAGAAAATAATTCTACAGACTTTCCTAAGTACAATGACATATGAAATATCACCTAAGCGATGATATAGCCAGAGAATGATTTTGCGTGAAAAAATAAATCGGAAAAGAATAACGAAATTTTCTTTATTTAAGACCATGTTTCCGAGGAAACCGGATTTAAAAATTTGCCAAGTATATTGAATTGGACAGGGATGAATGATCAATAGAAGAATTACTCTACGAAAATGGACTTTGAACATTTTCAAAGAGAATTAGCTTAATAAATTTTCAAACTTAATTTTCCGAGAAACGAAGTGCCTTCTGGAAAAAACTTTTTGACTTATGTTGATTACTCATGCCTCTTCGGGATTGGCAAAATTTAAATAAACACTTTATCAATTTTCAAACTTGCTTGTTTCCTTGGGAACGAAGCGTCAATTGTAAAAATTTTATTCTTTCTTTCTACACTGCGTTCTCGGTTGCACCACCATGACGTACTCTATAAAATTTAAAGCTCGAATGCCCTTGCTCCAGTTTAGACAAAAAAAAAAAAAAAAAACACATACGTAGAGTTGCAGAATTATTTCTTGCAAACGAAAATTGTACGCAGTTGAATGACTGTGTACACACATCGACGTGAACAGCTCGAAGTGAAATTCGTTTTTCAGTTTCTACGAGTTCGAGATGCACAATCGTCGGACGACGCAACTTCGTCGCCCATGTTTAAAAAGCGATTCTCGCGTAGTCGATGCAATTTGTTTCTGCGCCATCAGCGATGCTGCATCCAGCCTCGTGACTTATTACAAGATTTGCAACAACTAACCGAAGGGCGAAAGAACTTGTCCAATTGCGAGGCGTTGCTGGCGCAAATCGATCCCTCTCGCTTTTTCCCGCACTCTCGAAACGACGTTTATTTCCGAACTTCATCCCCATTCAATTACGCGTTTCATCCGAGCCGTTTACAGTTCTCGCTCGCGCCTCGCCCTATCGGCCGACTTTCCACGAAAATTGAACGGAAATTCGCCGATGGACGTTTCGCTGCCACTACGATCGAGTTAAGAACGTGTTTATTACGTCGTTGATGACAACGAAGCATTCCGAATGAAGCGAGAATTAGGAGAAGACGAAAGAAAACGATCAGGTTGGTCGCAAAAATACACTTTCAACCCTTCGAGAACGACGCCTCACTTAGATAGAAATTACATTGTATAATAATATCATATTTGATATCGTTGATATTATTAATAAATTTTAAATTAACGAATGTTAAATGTACGTCGATTAGACTTTACACGAATTAGATTAGATACATAGATTGATGCAATGATTTTTTGAAAGAAATTCGGATAAAACTTGTTGCACAATCTAGTGCAAAGAAATTATTCTTCGAGAACTAATAATGAGTGTATAAGGTACTTTCGCAACTGACTGTGTATTATAAAATTCCGCGAGACTCGAGTTTTGCTCGGGAAGATTCTTCGTTAGAAATTCGTTACTGAATCTTCTCGAGGGGGAAGAGTTCAAAAATTTTTAAATCAAAGGGAAAGTGTTCTTTAAAGGACGAGAAAGAAGTTTCTGATTTAACGAGAGTTCAACGAAGTTTAAACAGCTAAAAAAAAGATAGGCGTTGCAGAAAATCACTCGACTCCGATGGTTTATGAACAAGCGCCAAACTTCCGTCCCGGAAGACAAACGACCAAGAGAAAAAACTCGAGTGTCTCTGGCCTTTTATCCACGTTAGTGAATCTCATTTGAGAACATTTCCCTTTAAAATCGAACTGGTCTGCCTGCATATAGTTGCTCTAGTCTATTTTTGCGCTTTATTAAAAAAAATATCGTACCGATTTCTGTAATTCACGGAAACGTGTGAAATTTTCAATCACAGCGGCGTAATTTCGTCTAAATTTAACGATGCGTTTAAATTACATGAACAAAAAGTGCATAAAATATTCCACTTTATATATTTGCAATAATAATGTTAATTATTGTTTGAATATTCTATTGTTAATTTTGGATATTTCATAATGCCGTGTGAATTTTTTTTGAATATGTTAGAACACTTTTAGCTTTGACTCTGAAAAATATATCAGACATAAATGACATATGTAAAACATTTCCAAAATAAGAGTTAGTCGTCATTCCCAAATTTTTACACTTTATGAATGTCAAAATCCTTATAAATAACGAAAGAAACAACTTAAAGATAAGTTATTAAAAAATAGTAATTTTACTTAAGAAAAGGTAATGTAGACAGGAAAGTTTAATAAACAAAAAAAAAATAAATAAATATTTCAAACGATCGGATCGACACGATATTCATTCTCTGATGTTATTCCGCAGAAAAAAAGATTAGTATATCAAACGTAATTGACACGATCTTCGTCTTCTGATATCATTTTATATTCCAAAGAAAAAGAGAGTGATCCATGAGTTTGACAAAAGTTCACCACGGAAACTGTACAAAGAACGTGTCTGCGGTGAATTCTGAAGTTCACTGCAAACTTTGACCCAGCATTCGGTCGAAGATGCTGTAAATATTTAACGAATCCATTGGCAGTCGTCCAGTTGCTCGAATGTCGAGCAATCGTTGACTGGATGCAGTTATTGTGCGGTCGTGATTTAAGAAACTAGTTCCTTAGCGTTGAGAAATCCAAAAATGTCGGGTCGGACATCGAGTCGAGAACTTCTTTCGGGATCGAGACAAGCTCGCGAAGGTATTTCAAGACTCTAAATTATCCCAAGGATTTCGAGAACTCGAAGCATGTTCAGCTTATAAAACGAGGGATTCCGAAATGCGTTAAAAGTGCAAATGATCGTGCACTCGATGTGCTTGATATTCTCGGAAATTCTGATACTTTCAAATCTCGAATCTTGGCTGTCTCCAGGTACTCAGAAATGAAATTATTGTTTAGGAAACTAACTTTTTCTTTCTAACTTCTCGTCCCAACTATCTAACGAATTTTCTGTCTAGTAACAACGGACGGCCAAATTTCGTTGATGATGTGTGTGGAGGTGAAGGTCATTGAGTCAGTGGCTTCCGTGAAATTCTGAAATTTCCAAAAATCTCGTTACCTTCCGTCTGTCCCTGTGAGCGGAATACAGAATCCAGATAATGTAGCACGCCATTATTATGGCCGGTATGCAGACACCGGCTATGGTGGACGCTTCCCGCAGGAGTGCGTGATGCACAGCAAGTAGCATGATTGCCAGCACGGCCCCACCGGCGACGTACCTTCCGGTCCGACGTCCTTCGTCCTGTCAACAAATGACAAATATACAGGCGATGTCCTGTGAATTTTACGCGCCCGTTAATCCCCTTAACTGCTTTAATTCTATTTTTCGCATGGTAATCAACGTGTTTATTAATTCTACGTCCTCGCTAAATTCAAATGTTTTTCTCAAAGTGCCACGATTCTCAGTCGATCGTACAGAATTGAATTGAAGAAAATTGCGCGTAATATTCTATAAAAATTAAATACTTCATTTCACGTAAACGTATATATAATATATAAATTTTCCAGTGTTAATTGACTTTATTGTACTTTGAATTTTTCTATTTACTCAAAAATACTACCATATCCATCTTTTCACGTAGAAATGGACAGTTTAAAATTGCATTTTAATAGAAATTCAGTCTCTTTTCGGAGAACGTGACTCATTATTGTAAGACAAGGGATTAAGTTCTTCCGTCGAGGTTTTTCCTCACAGACGAAATTCCTCGAAAGAAGATATTTTCGCGTTTTATTCGGCTAGAAAAAACTTTCAGAGACGTTCGAACGTGGAATGGACGATGATGACATTAGTAACAGGAAGATGTACACGAACGATGTAATAGAAAGCAAATTCTAAAGCGAAAATGCTATCTTTGATATCGATGGTAAATTTATGTATTATGATTGAGGAAATGGGAGCAATAACGTGCTTGAAAGGAGAGTAAGCACATTTCTGGAAATGGAGCTGTGAAAACGACTCAGGAAAGAATCACATTGAAACAGTATTGTTCAACCAACACGTTCATATCCTAATTATCTCGTTTATTTTGAAACTTTACTGTTTAATTATTGTCGCAGTTACTGTGTTTTTTAATTGATAGATTTTAATGAACCTACCTTTGATCGTGCATTTGACTATTATCGAAGAAAATTCTTTTGTTGTAAAAAACAATATTATCGAAAGATAGTTAATAATTAAATTTATCTTTCATGTTATTGAATTGAGTTATAGTTATTTTATTGTTGTAATCAAATTGAACATTACTGGAGAAAGATCAGAAAATATTACCAAACATTTATCAAAGAGAGACATCGTTAGCAGATTACAAATTCTTATCGCATTTATGAAAAGTTTAAAAGTGTAAGAGTATACATAACGCACGTATTATACAAAAATATATAAATTACAGTAACCCTCAATTATGAGCCATAAATAACTTTTTATTTAACTTCCGTCCTTTTAATTACCTTCATTAGAATACAAAACTGCAAACATGTACGCAGTTGATACGCAGTTTCCATTCTTTTTTAATTGTAGGAAAAACTCCATCTGCACGAGCTCTATTTATTTGAACTAGATTTCAGCCAGTAGCCGTTTAAATGAGATCAAACGTTGAATTTATTTATTTGAATTCGAACTGCTATCGTATGGATAAAAAAAAAAATTACTAGTGAAGGAAAGGAATTATATAAATTATTGTTGGTGTAGAAATTCTATTGTATCTTTGTAAAAAAGAAAAAAAGAAAAAAAGAAGAAATTGCTGTACCTTTGTAAAAAGAGATTAATGTACCTCTATAAAAGAAATTGCATGAAAATTGCAGTCCGCTCGTCAGACGAAATTCAATGGCGTTAGGGGACTCTGTCCCCTCGGAACGAAAGAGGGAAAGCCACAGAGGACAGAAGACTCGGTATTAAATTTTGGGTAGCGATCGCCGGCCGAAGTGACAGCTCCATTTCCATTCGTGCGACGCCGATGCAATTTGACCTGTCGCTGCTTTGCATTCGGCGCGCACACGCGTGTTCACCCGCGTCATCACCGATAGCCTAACACGTTTCCCTTTTATTATCGTATTCAAATCGAAGTACCGGCGGATGTACGTACTCAGATACTTGGCACACTTTTTGTCGACGATTTATTTTGTCGTAAGTCGCGAGCGTGCAAGCAGAGATTTGCACGGCAAATACGCGAATCGACTGCACCGTGTGCACATTTGCTTCGACGATCGAATCTACTATTTTTCCCCACGCTTTCCCAACACGCTCGTGAATAGTTTTGTATAGTTTTTTTTTCTTAGTAGTTTGATTCGATGTGAGATTTTTGTTGAAATTTTGGTATATACTGATGTATCCTTTTTACTCTCAAACCTTTTTCCTTATAAATGAGTATTTCTTATAAAGTAATGAATAATTATCTATAACTTTGTAACCATCTCATTTCTCGCTTTTTTTTTTTTAGTAATTTATTCTGATCTAATTGAAGAATTGTTTCAATTGAAGCTTAATCAACGAAATTTCATAATATTAAACTAATGATATGAATTCTAACAGATTCAAAAATTACGCTGATTTAAAAGATCGTTTATACATCATGGATCAGAGATAGAGAGAGGGGAAGAAATTAATATAAACTATTCACAAATAAATTCTGGCGAACTCGTTAATGTTTGTAAATGCAAGGTAAAAAGATATATTGCACGTATATGTAGAAACTTCCAATTGAATAGAAACTACTATGGGGACACGGTTTTCCATTTTCACCGCAACGCGTGACCCGTTTTCCCTGCGACGCATATTGCACGAAAACAAAGGATTAACATTAACAACGCGACTCTCGCTGTATTTTTATTTGGCAAGAGTGTGTTGCATGAAACAACGCACAAGAGCCGAAAGTTTTCACGGAGTGAAAAACATTGCCACGATAGAAAAACGTTACGTTTTAAAGATTTCATTCTGTGAAATTGCGCGCGTGCAATATCTCTCTTTCTCGCCGTGAGGTATCGTTGTTCCACAACGTAATGGAAAAACAGCGATCCTTCATTCACGACCAACTGTTTGGGAAAGAAGCCTTGTTCTGTAAAATTAACAAATAACACGACGTTAAAGCCATCCGTCTGTCTTTGAGCTTTCAGAGCAGATTGCAGTCCTCGATCATTGAATTAGGACCATTCACAGTGCAAAGTTTGTTTCTTGTAGAAATATTCACTTTATAAATTAATAATGATAATAACGAGATGTCATGTACAGTAATGTGAATATAAATTATTAATACGTAGGTGTTTGTGATACTTTGATAATTACTGAAATTTACAATTAAATTCCGTGCAAAGCTTACACATTGTGAAAATTATGGCGCTAATTCAATAACCAGAGGCTGTACGCTAGTGACGCATAAACACAACAACGAATCTCTTCCCTCTGCCCCTGTTGCGTACAAACAACTGTTAAGCCAAAGAAAAAAATAAAAAATAAAAAAGGAAAAAAGAAAAAATATAACGGAAAGAGAAATACTAAGAGAAGAGATACTAACTCTGCGCTGTTTTTACATACTTTTTTTTTTAATCGAGTTAAATTTATTGTGCAAATGATATATACGAAATATAAATTTTAAAAGTTTCGCAAACAAACAAAAAGAGAATTGGACAGAGATCCCCACAGGGGATCCTCGGGCTGCAAAAATTTTCAAAACGGGCAACACGCAGGCTGCGAGTTATGCATCACTGCTGTACATGGTTGGAAAAAGTTCAGCCGATCGAAGCGCGTAGGATCGGACCGAAACTGTTCTAAATTTTGACCGAAACTGTTCTAAATTTTGAACGTGCGAGTGGTGGAAAATAGTTTGTGCCGAAACCCCTTTTACGATACCTTTCCCTTCAACCCTGCCCTTTCGAAATCACCATACCGCTATTAATCGCGCAAAGAATAACGAGAATATCGCAGCGAAGATAGAACTGACAGACAACGTCAATGCTGTCTGAAAATATCGTTTTAACGAAAGATCATGGTATTAAACGTGTATTAAAAATACGCGTGTTTCTGAAACTACATGCGCAAATATAACCTTTACGAGTATGTTAATATTATGTTAATGATTATGCAAAATAAATTCATTGAAGTCTACGCTATAATTATTAATTATAACACTAAGAAGAACCATAGTAGATTTTACGATTTGTTTATGCTTTCTAATGAACAAATGTGAGAAGAAACACCGCCACTTTTTCAAGATATATACAACTTTAACCAATAAATAAATTAATACGTATAAAATCTTAAACATCCTTGTCTTTCCTCAGGTGTATGAGATTCGCAAATGTGTGTACATATGTAAGTAGATTTTCGTGACTTTGATGGATCTGTTCGGGATCGACATCAAGTCCATCATTACAAATAATAATATAAGTAATATAATGATATAAATGTAATATATTAATATTACAAATGATAATATAAACGAACGGAGAAAATGGATATAAATACTAAACAAAACAGAAGAAACATTATTAGCGTTTACAAAGTGTTCCAAATATCTCTGTAAATATTCGAAATATTTGACGTATGCAGATGCATATTTGATATACGTAGAATATTCGACGTACGTAGGCTTTCGTAACTCTATATTAATATGTGTACCGTATATTAAAAATTACACTAATTAGAACGCGAGTATATTAAACATACGTGTAACCAGTGTAGTGACTAACCGTGGTTGCAACAGTATTTAGGGTGTCCCTCGAAGAGGACGCGTTCGATCTGAGAGGCATGGCCCTGACAATAACATAAATCAGCTTCGACCGACAGATTTAAACAATCCTCAACGACAGAAACGTCCCGATGGAATTGAGCTGCCTTCGCGAACATAGATCATCGATACTCCCTCGTCGCGATTCAATCTCCCGGTCATTCTTCTCGTTCTAAGCGGCCACATGAATCATTGCCAGCCAAAGGACACCTTGCAACATGACCAACGTTCTCCTATGGAACATTTTTT
The DNA here is from genome assembly GCA_903986555.1 of Heterotrigona itama. Lineage (NCBI taxonomy): Eukaryota > Metazoa > Arthropoda > Insecta > Hymenoptera > Apidae > Heterotrigona > Heterotrigona itama. The sequence goes on from CAJDYZ010007373.1 coordinate 35,209, forward strand.
ATTGTACACGATATCTCACTCTGGCCCAGTCTCGCCAGTTGGTTCTCTCCTCTTCTTTCCTTTCCCTCCTTTCTTCCCTCGATGCACACTGCTTCGAAACTTTTGCTATGTTTCACACACTTCGAATAACACGCGTTACTAGGAATTTCTAGTGAAATTTATTTGGTACACCAGCTGTTAAACCGAACATCCTGTGTTTACAACGGGCATGGTTCGACTTGAATGTTTCAGTTCGTGCTAGAGTATTTAATAGAATAGATAATCCGGTATAAGATGTATTAACTGCGTATAACCAGAATTTATATATATATATATATATAAGTTAATTAGAATTTTTTTTTAGTTACGGAATGGAAAGATCATTGGTTAATTGTTATTATTTGTTCTAATTTAAAATCCGGGAAATAATAGTCGTTAAAAACAAGATAGTTGGTATTTTTGGCAAGAGAGAAGCAATAAGCAAGGAAAAGCAAAATTTTCAAAATGTGATGTCATACGAATATGTAACTTCAAAGTTACATGACCTTTTATAGAATGTTAAAATAATTAGTTTGCTTATTAGAGATTCAAAGAAGAATCCGCTTGCAGAAAAGCATACGTGCACTTTTATTTCGTTCCTCATTCGGTGTTCAGTTCAAAATTTTAGCAAGCACTCAAAGAGTTAATTCGGGAAAGATTACAGTGGTAGAAAAAACACGAGAAATTACTGAGGAAATCACTTTTAACATTTAGCATACACGATTCTTTGTCCAACGTTCATTCACTGAGCTTGAAACTGAGCAGTAATCAGCAGATGCAGTATTATATAAAAATATATATAAAAATCACTGTGACCTCGGACGCCCAATGTTCTTGATCTTCAGATCCTGGAGCCTTTTGCTTCGTTTCATTCAACGTAAGAAATGTAAAGTGTATTCACTTTGAAACGAGCAAGACCAGTAAAACATAGAAATATATATAAAATTATACACAGAGGTCTTGAACATCCAACGTTCACAATCTTCGAATTCTAAAAAAATTTTGGAGCTCTTCAACGTTGTCCAACGTTCGTTCACTGAGAGATACAATCCTCCGAAACACGCTGGACACACTGGAATCTTGAGATCTTCGTAAAAAATTCTAACGTCCTCCGTCTTGTTTCGTTTAACGTTCATTCACTAACAATGAGAGATGCAGTCACTTTGAAACGAATTGGCGACTAGCAACGTCGCCTTTTTGAGCTTGGTCGTTCCTTCGGCATTGTGCGTGTCGCAAATACATTCACGACGACCAGGTTCGTTTTGCAAATGCAAGAAGAAGATCCGAAACTAAGAAAGGAAACACGGAGGAGGGTTTTTTCTAAAAAGTTCACGATCGACGATCACGACATGATCGGCACCTCGCGTACACTGGGAGGCGGTGGTGCGTCGATCCTCGGAATCGATGGTGGCTGAAACTGGCCTCGCGGGAGAGTTTGGAAAATGAGAGAACGAGGAGGCGTTCTGAAGGAAGGATGTATCGAGGGAACAGTGGCAGCCGCGCATTTACAACGCTGACGGCACAATATAACCCAGGCAAACTGGCTAGCATAATAAACGAATAACACGACCGACCAACACACCCACGTCGACAGACGTCTCTCTTTCTCAAACATGGCGCGGTGCGTTGCGTTACGGAACGAATCCGACGATCGAAGATAAATGTCTTTGCCAAAATTAGACGAGATCCTTTCCTCTGGTGTTTGACGAACGTTGCAGGCCGAATACCTTTGGTAAAATTCCTCCGTGAAGAAGATTGACGTTCCATTAGGTTGGCTGGAAAGCTAACGTCGGATTTTTGTTTACGAAATGGTTTTATTTTGCGTAAAGATGACTGGTTTTAACTCTCGTGAATTTCTCTGAAATTAAAAATTTACTTCGAATTCGAACGAAATATGAGAAAATCGTTATTATTGTTGTATTGTTATCCGCGGTTCCATTTAATTTGATGTTGAACATCTTAAAATTGTATATATTGTATATATTCTTATTCTTTCAATTGACTGTAAAATTGAAATGTATAAAATTATTTGAGAATATAAAGTTTCTTTGACGAGATTGTAACAAACAGATATGCAATCACACACAAAAATCGAGAAATCTAGTATAAAAAGGATTTATGCTACAAGATGTTGAAAAATGAGATTTCTGTTAATTCCGGCATCTCTTGGTGTTCACATTAATTTATAAATACTTGATGAAAATATGAAATACAATTATTTAATTAGTTATTTGCATTGTAACACTGCTCTTCACGCTCTTCTTAATAAAGTTTTTCCCTTCTCCTTGCAAACATAATTCTTTCCAAATTGCGTCACTTTCGTCACAATATCGTCCGGAATATGACTTTTAATAATAATCTCGTATTAACGAACAAATTGCACGAATTGTCAGAGGCTGTTAGTTTTTTACTCAATTTTACGCGATATATCTGTTAATATATGCTAACATGTTAAAACGCAGTAAAGCTGACGGTAAACCGTGTTATGCCGAAATCGAATTAACGTTGTTCCTGTGGTCCATAAGGGAGTTTGGAGCGGAATGTTGACTCCCGGAGCATCTGATTGGAGATGCTCGTGAAATTGAATGCTGCCCGCGTGAACTGTTCTATCGCAAATTCTGTTCCACGAATATTCGATACCACTCGATGAAACTGTTGTACCTTTGATTAAAGACAAGAAGCTTTCGTGACACTGTTCAACGTTAAATATTTCGCTCGAAATTTTATATGAATTTCATTTCTACACTAACACGGTACATCACTGTACAGAAAGTTTATTTTTAATTTTCAATATTTAATCAGACAATAATAATAGAATAATATTGTATATTTTATGATGGAATTGTTGATGTATCAACACTTTATAGAGTGCAAACTATCATGTAATTCTTCCTACAAAATAAATGCACCTAACATAAACGTAAAATATTTAAATATACAAGTGGCACTTGTAATTAATCGAACAATAGTCGATGGACACTGACTTCAATAATTTGAATGTAATATACGCAATTCAGTTTAAATGGAAGATCTCTATATTTCGATCAAATATAAAGACTACAATGGAAGCTTCACATTCTTCATTTTTGCAGAGCGCAGCGATTTAAATTAAATACAGATACAAAAAAGCGCAGAAAAATGACAAAGCTGAGCACAATGCCATTATTAATTTAATACATCGCTCATCGACGATACTTTCAACAAATTCCCATTTGCATAAATTTTCGTTCTTACATTTAACATTTGAGCGAACAAGAATTGAGGAATTAACAGTGACTCGATTTTTTATTAAATGAACGATAAAAAGTGTATCCGTCAAGATAATTCTGAATAAAATAATTTCAAGGGAGAGAACTGCAGATAAATACAAACCCGATCTTCAGACACTAAATACAATAATAAACAACGTATGTAAACGATAAAAACTCTCTTGCGCAAATCCTGTCTTCAGAACCGGAGAATGAAAGCAAATTGGAGCAAATTTCCATGGTCCTCTGAAATAACCGTCGTTACGCCGGTGGTCATCGTGCCGTAGTTCGTTCAAACCTCCTAATGAAGAAATAAAAAGGGCCTATTCAGAGAGAAAGGCCACGAAATGCCTTGGCAATCAAATAAAGGACTCGCCGTGTCGTTTCATCGGGACGTGGCAATAAGGTTGCAGGATATTCGATCAGTTTCTTCCATCTAGCAGGGGGCTTACGACATCGTCCTCGGCACGGCGATTACGTGATTATGTTTCCGTGTGTCCTTCCCTTCCTTCCTTCCTTCCAGTCGGAAGGAATCGTTCGCCTTGTATCCTTTATGACGTCGGCCAACCCCTAGTCGCGTCAATTCTGTGCCAGGCATACAGATCGTCTCTCTTAACGGGGACAATTCCGCGGAGTATTCGAGCCACGTCGTGTCCGCTTTTCAATCGTACGAGCAAACCGAGTCGTTTAACGCTAGAGTCGCGGATTCATCGTTTTCTGTTTATGCACAATCGAACGACCGGTAGCAAAAAAAAAAAAAAAAAAAGGAAAAAAGTGAGTAGATGACGTTTAATTTGCGCGACAAATTCGCTGCGTTTTTAAAAAGTGCCCTCGCAAGGATATTTGTCACGAAATCAATTTAACGTGGTCCTGTTGAAGTTAAGAAATACTGGAGAGATACTGTGATGGATAATACGCTGTTTAAATATTTTTTATAATTTTTGCATTTGCAGGATACTTCTAATTAATGATAATTTAATATCATGTAAACTGTTATTGTTAGTGAAATGTTTGGTACTAATGAAATTCAGCAGATGATAACAAATCTCTATTTGTTTAATCGAATCGACGGAAATATCAATTTTCGTAAAAACGAAGAGTCTACGCATAACCGATATTATTGTGTATACCTTTGCACACAATATGATACATGTATTGCTTCGCCGCTGACGTTTCATGTCGCAAACAAATAAATTTTGGTAAACACGAACTTTGCATCTAGTCTAGATTAACCCATTGACGCGCATTCCACTTTCACGGACTGTTTCAACAGACAGTATTATCTCGCGAAAATACCGCCGCCAAACTAAAACCAAAAATTCGAAACGTTAAATTCTGTTTTCGTCGAAAATATACTTGTGCGCGTGATACGTTTGTTTTAACAGAAATATGTATGCATGACGACAACGACGACACCCGTCACGTGCGTCAATGTGTTAAAAATCCCGTCTATATTCTTTCTAAAACGCAATAGTAAACTGTGGCGAATTTAGCGCAAAAACGTTCGCCTGCACCGAGGCTAGCAAAGAACGTTTTCGTGACCTTAATAGAAAACCAGGTTGACCAATGAAGATCGTATCTAGTACAACGACTCGAAAAGTTTTCGGCTGTCTGGCTCCTCCTCTGTCTTTTTCCTTTATTTTCTCCGTCTTTGAACTTCTTTGGCTGCCTCGTTGCTTTCTTGCTTCTTGTGTACTATGACCCAGTTGGTGACGTAAGAATTCAAGATCGTGGAAACGATAGTCGAGTTTTCGGCGTTCTTATCGGTTGTCGCGCTTCCCCCCTGCCCCCGAGTTCCTTTCGCAAATAAAAGAGAACAACGATATGTAGATCCCAGTAAAAAGCGATGATAAACTATTTCGATCGCGATTCGAACAGTGTAGAATGCAGTTAATGGACTTGGAAGTGGAGTCAAGTTGAGGTTCCTGAACACAGGCAAACAACAATTTATTTTACGAAATAATTCTTAACAATAATTCAACCTTAATAATAATCTTGTGTGTGCTTTTTTTTTAAATACTGTTCGCTTTCTATAAATCCTACAAATCTCCCCAAAATACCTTTACACCATCGTAAATCGAGTTTTGTGTTCAATAGTGGATATCAAAGAATTGTCAATTTCGATAAATGGTCGATTTATTTAACTCTTTAAGAGTCAACATTGACGTAACGTTTGCAATTCTTTTTCAATTATCGAATCTTTCCATTAGCATCATGCCTGTAAAAGTTCCATTTAAATTCTACAACTTGATGAAACTTCAAAAAATTGAAGTATCCGTAGTCCTCAATAGATTTAAAAAAAAAAAAAAAATTGTTCAATTTCCGCATCATCAGGTTCAAGCTAAAATTTCGCTTCTGATAGAATGCGTAGCTTCAAAAACATTTCTTCTTCTTCTTCTTCTTCTACAGTGACGTTTTCATAAATATGACCGACAAGAAAATTTCGTGCAATACACAGCGAAACACGACTCGTTCTTCGCGAGGAACTGATTCATCGATAGATCGAAGGCGCGTCTATAATAAGATTCTAGCGTAACTTGCATCGATATGAATTCGTCTCGATTCCTTCTCGCGATTCGCGTTCTCGACGCTCGTGTCACTGCTGCGCGTTGAGAAAACAGCGAGTCTCAAAGGGATATTTTAATAATCCCTTCATTATTCCATCGTTTCAACGACGCTCCAGGGAAGAAGCATTGCTGCAAGCGGACCAGTCAGCTAAGAAAGTAGAAACTTTTAATTGCCAGCTACAATCGTAACTTTTATGGCAAATAAAAATCCATCGCGCTGTTCTTTCTGCGAATCGTCTATTTTCGCCAAAGATGCTAATAAACTGAGTTGAAATTACCTCGACGAATCTTAGCGTCCCCTGCGTTCAACGAATTATGTGCATCGTTGAGAATAGGTACTGACGGTGAGATTCGTGGGTGTTGTGTAATCCTTTTCTATCTACTCGAATCGTGTTTCGAAGTTGGATATCTTTCGGTGGATTTAAACACACTGGCGAATGAAACTGATCAGTGTTGAAAACCGTAGAATAAACTTTTGTTGGACTATAGTAATTATTTTAATTGGAAAGAGGGATTATCTCCAATAAATATTTTTTTACGGTAGAATTAAATTTGTGTGTTGAATTAATGTATTTTAACATGATTTTTATCAATGGTAATATATTATATATAATAATAATCTTTTTTAGCATACATATAATGATATTTATCACGATCGTAAATGATTCTGTAATCATAAATATAGACCGTAAATATTATTTTACATTTTTGCTATATATTTGCCTAAATATAGGTCTGGTTTTCTCTCGCAGATGTTGCAAGAATAATTTGTCTCCTCCATTAGCATTACATTGTGCGTATCTTTTTCTTTTCCAACTGTTCTTCTTTTGTGCAATTTACAAATGCATGTGACCAATCTTTTCATTTATTAATGACCATGCTTATAGCCTGATCATTTCTTACGTGATGTTAAAATCAATTGCAAATGCTTTGACTTTGTTAGTGAAATAACTTTCTCAATTGTAATGCGAAAATTTAGCAATTTCACTGGTTTCAAGAAGTCGCAACCTTGGCCGTTGTGTGAAGAAATCAAACGCGCAACTGTTGCATCACTGGTCTTATATACCTGATGTAAAAAGTTGAAATTTTGTAGTCGGTTGGTTACGAAGCAAAGATATTAAATGCTATTTGATGTAGAAAATTGTAATTTCAGGCATTCTTCAAGTAACAAAAACGAAAAATGCAATGTCACTTGTTTCCTAGATTTATTTAGATATTTGCCTGTACGTGCAGACACGAAAGCTTGAAAAGTAAATGAAAATAGATATTCCAGGAAACAAATTATTAATTAGCTAACGATCCTGAACTCGAATAGTTGCTTTCTTTTCCTCGATGTAAATAGACAATCGCTGTTTCGATCCATTTCCATTTGCGTTCGGTTGGATGTCGCCAAGAATACATGAATATCAAGTGGTTTTCTTCGCAATAATTGATTTCGAGCAATTACCAGGTTTCTCCTCCCTACAGAATCAAGGAAATGAACTAACTAAGAAGAAGTGGTTACAAAAGAAAATCACTTGCATCCGGTGATTTTCAGTCATTCAAACAAAATCGTGGACGATCACACAATCTTTCACGAACTAACGTAGTATGACTAATCTGAATTAATCTAAAAAAATGAACCTAAAGCCAAATTGATCAATTTCATTTTTTGCTAATTTTTCAATTTTATTATATATATATACACACACACACATTTTATTTTATTATATATAACACACAATTAATACCCAATTCAAGGAACAAATTGTTTTCAATAAATTGGTGAAAAAAATTGTGTAAATAATGTTCAAATCCAAGTTAGAAAAAAAATTTTTTCAATATTATTTTGAAAATTTATGGTACTTTCAAGAAGAAAAAAGTCTTCACAAACTGCAGAAACATCGTAGAATCAAATGAACGATGCATTTTAAAACTGGATTATATGATTTCTTTTTACAAAATTCTAACAGTTTCAATATTTAGTGTCCAAATATTAATGTAAGTCATTATAAAAATTGTTTGATATATCGATTTCCAATAATTCCTACAACGTATTCAAAAATCGCTGAAATCGAAGAGGAAATGGTTTCTTCACAATTTCATCCAGGAAACTACTAATTGATTAAAATAATATTGATTTCAATTCTAAATCTTCTAGAATTTATCTAAATGTCTTTAAATTATTTCTAAATCTTAACTAAAGTAAAGTAAAGGTTAAAGTAAACTAAGTTAAATAAACTAAAATAATATTAATTTGTTCTTCAATAAAGCTTGTGTTATGTGATAATTCTTCTTCTCCTTTTATTTCCGATATTATCATCTTATTTTGATTTTCAATTCACAAAGTGATCAAGGTGGCTTCTAAACAATTCAAATAAAACCATGTTCTTCATCGATTGTATCTCGTTTCTTTTTTTCGAAAAACTTCTGGATCGTTGCAATAATGTTCGAGAATAATGATTGGCGAGTCCTGTTTATCTTCGAGCGGTAATTCGCGAAGAATACGCGAGGAGGAAGCGGGTACGCGCGTGTTTTTTGTCAGTCGTCGCCTCGTAAAACAGACGTGGCTGGTGAAATTACGACGTAAGCCGGATGTTCCGCCACGATATGTTGTGAGTCATGAGGTTTTTTGAGGGATCATCGAAGGAAATATAATTTTCAAAACTGAATCATTTGGTGTTCGACGAGATAAAAACTTTCATATGGTTGTAGTTTTACCCGGGAATGTAAGTATATTTGGTTTTGATCCGCTTGCGTGTACACTCGTTTAGAATCGATGCTCGTTTTTTTTTTTTT
>CAJDYZ010007373.1:45658-56726 GCA_903986555.1 Heterotrigona itama
TTTTAGTTTTTGTATATTTTATGACTTTTTGGAATTATATTTGTACATTTGTGAACTATCCATCCTTTATAATAACTTATATACACTTTTGTTTTCAGAGAGTACTCGTGATCGCGTACAAAGCGGTCGTTAGAGTCAGTGTTTGCTGCGCAGTGGATATTATATTCTTTCAGAGCATACAACAGCTCTTAATAGTTATTGTAAATTTAGTTCTTACATTCAGTTTATATATATATTAGAGTGAAATTAGAGTCGGTGTTTGTTCGTCGATAATATTTTAAACGGAGGGGGGGAGTTACTAGCTTTTTTTTTTATTTTTCTTTCCTTTAAATATTCGTTTTCGGTATTAAAGTCACAGATTTTCGCAAGAGGATGCAGCCTCTCCAGGAGTCAAGAATGGTAAATATGTTTATATATACATTTTGATATTTTTTTACATATATATAATAAGACGATTAGAATTTTAATCTCAAGTAATTAACATTTCAATTTCTTGTTTTCTTACAGCTTACCGTGCTATTCGATGATGATGCCTTCTTCGCATCTAATGGTAAGTCACATGTATTTTGTTTCCTCTGGTCATATCGTAGGATAAAGGATCTGACTCGACACGGGTGATTGGTTGCATTATGTACATTTTTATATACGAATGTATTGGATATGAGTATTGATATATTCGTGGATAGTAATATTTTGTGTATTTTATTTATTATTTAGGATAAGGTCTTTTTACATACGCGTTTTCAGACGATTAAAATTTTATATCAATAATATTCTTATAACATTCGTAGAATCAGAATGCATTTGATGTTGATATTTGCAAAAGTTATTATTGAACTAAATATTATAATTATTCGAGTATCTTGTTGTATAGAAGTTGGATATTTTCCGATTTTGTTGCAGTAGAAATTACAACTGAAATTACAAAATATGAACGATTTAAATTTGAATGTAATTTTAATGTCAGTGATATTAATTTGGAATTTTCGTTTGTACGAAAATATATTAAATATTAAGGCAAGAAGGTGTTTCGCGAAAGATTTCGGAATCCAAGCAACTTTGAACATTAGTCTCACACATACTCGAAAACTGTTTTAAAGAGAAAATTGCCTACGGTCATTCAACTTCAGTTAATTTAGAGTTAATTATTACAATGCATTGAGTTTGCCTTTTTTAGAAATAAATTTCTCGTTTATCTACAATTTTTTTCTCTCAATGATAGAATTTAAATAATTTATCAAATTAATAAAGTAGAATTCTAATAGAGTATAAAGTTAAAAATAAAATTTGCAAATAGTGATTATTATTTGTTTGTTACATGAAATATAAATACCGAGTGGAACTTAATTTCACTTAAGGCTGTTACAATCTTAGAAGAAGATCATTAAATATAGATGTTAGAAATTATAAATTCAATTTGTAATGATTTACAGTTTTAAGTTCAAACTCAAATCCGTGCTGTACTGTTATGCTATCTGCTGGTGAAGACCAGAACCCAAACGATGAAAGCAATTCAATCGATAAAAACCTATGACCACAGTTTTTAAATTTTCTTTTCTAACTAATATAATCTCTTTTATTTTCCTCTGTTACTTTTTTATCTTATTTATCTTATTTTTATTCGTGGCTATTGAATTAATTCCAGTCAGAATTTTCAATGTTTTACATGTTTTACATATTTTTAGTAAAATCGAAATATTTGAACAAAACTTAATTACAAGTATTATACGCATACACATCAATAATTGTAAATGATATCTTATTATTTACCAATATTATATTCATATCTATATCAATGGACACTTATGTTAAAGTATCAATTGTTATAAGAGATAAATAATCGAGAGAATGCTTCGTTTGGATGTTTAAATGCGTATATAAGTATAGAGTAAAATGTATTGTGAAAAGAATATTTAGAAAGAAAGAACTTCTGTATTTGAAAATTATAATAAATATATTACTAAATTAATACTAGGACTAAAGCATAAAAGTAAACTGAAAGTAAATCGCATTAATTAAAATAAAGGAAACAATAAAACTTTGTAATACAAGATACACAAGCTTTTATTTATATATTTTACGAAAGATCATTCAAATCTGTAAAAATACACTGTTTTACGTTTACAAAATGTTTGTTAAAAGTTTTAATTATAAGTTCGTCATTTTGATCACTTTGGTAGTTCCAATGTTATAAATAAAATCTAAATATTATTTAATATAATAATTTAAAAAATACATTATTTTTATGCGTTCTGATTCCTCAATTTTACTAAAAAAAAAAAAAAAAAAAAAAAGAAACAAGTAGAATGTTAAAAATTACTGGAGATTCTAATGGTCAGAGACAGAAGCAGAAAATAATTAAGATTTTGCCTGGAACGTCTCTTACATTTTTCCATTCGGCTTCTGTCTCAATAAAATAACTTCGCCCTTAATCTCTTTTTACTTAATATTCGCAAGAAAAAAAATTCGAAGCTACTACATTCCACTTGTAAATTCTAAGGTTCTCCTCAAGCTTCTCCCCCTTTCTCGCGCAGGATCGTTCAACAAATTCCAAGCGTGGTTGCCGATCACGATATTCCTCGAACAACGATTATCCCGGCGGCGTGTAAAAAGCGCACTCATCTCCGATCATACTTGCGTAAACCTTCAATTAAGGTGGCTGGCTCGAGTGCTCGAAAATCGAAGTCCTGCGTGGAGAACTCGATATCCTTGAAGCTGCGTATCACAGAGTCGGATGTATCGTTATCCTCTCCGTAATAACGACGATAATTATTTTCTTCGCTCGACTCTTCTGTCTCCCGTCGACATTCACGAGAAACTGATCCGTCTGGATCAGAGATCATCCAGATCAAAGTTATACTGGCGTTACTGTTCGTTGATCAGCTTCCCACTTTCTGTTCCCCTTCGAAACTCCCTTTGGTTCGGTGATCTTAGGAAAAGTTGGAAACGAAGTTTGCTTGGTGTATAATGGTTGTATTCGATTCACATCGACGATATTGTGTACGATAGAGATAACTAATATTAGTTAATGAAATTTTGTAGGTCGTTAGTAAATTGAAATAATTTTATATTTTTACGAAGATAATTAAAGAAATGGAACATCATTTTAGCCTACTTAAACGTAGGTAGAAAATATCACATTGAATATTTTATATATTTTTTGCATATTGTGTGCATTTGTGCACTTTCAAATTTCTCACGAGTGCATAAAAATTCTTTATTAAGTAATAAATGCTACTGAGTAAATCCTTTTGCATATTGATAACGAGTTTGGCAATGAATATGGGTGAACGTTTTAAATTGCAACGCAGCCAGTTGCGGTTTTTCAACCGAAAATTTTAGAATGAAATTTTTAATACGATAAAAATATAATTTGATTAGTATGAGGGGCAAATTACTATGCATTTACTTTCAATTGTTATGGAAGTATTATGTATGTTATGGAAGTATATTAACTGTAATGTGGTATTATCTGGAAAAATAAATAATTGAGAAAGTTTCTGTGAAAATGATTCACACGTTTATAATACAAATATATATGACGCAGTATTGTAAAATTTGGAAGCCTCGTCTTATAAAATCAAACAATTCCTAGTAAGCATCTTGGAAGTCTCGATTTATTTCTGCGCGAGTTAAACGGCGAACGGTTGGCACGGTTGGGCAGCTTGCGGTTCGAATGTGGGTCACGATCCAAAGATCACGATCTGGGAACGCGAGCGAAAACACGCTCCGGGAACGAATCTCGTAATTTTTATTATGGCTTGTACGAGCAAGTTAACCAGCCACCGGATGGATACGCGTTGACAGTTTCGAGTGTACTCGGAGCGTGTAGCCGTCGGAACGAAGAGCGGAGGCGACAGCTCGCATCGTTCAAGCGGATGGTGTGGCTATTTCCACGTGGACTCGTGGAACGAGGAAAAGGGGAGAAGAACGAAAACGAGGAGGCGTGCAAATTCACATCGAGCCTCCGTCGTGCTGATAATATTTCATCGGGGTCGCGTAGAAGACGGCGCGGAAAGATTGATGATCGCCGTTGGTCCAGTCCGTGCAACACGCGTCACATTCTGTTTCGCCGGATTTGACCAGATTATTAACTTCGAATCGAATTAACAGCGACGGGTAATTCCTTTCCGTTCCCTCGGGCTGTCGTCCAATCTTTTATCAATTGTTGTGGCCTCTCCTTTTCTTTCGCCGCGATAAAAAAGAAAAAAGAAAAGAGCAAAAACGGAATGGGAGAATTGAAAAGTTTGTAAATTCAACATCGAAACTATGGACGTTTGTTGGACGATGGACGTTCATTTATTCCATATTGTCCGGTCTCTTCGGATTATTAATATATAATGTTTGATACCATCGATATGAGCGACAGTGTATTGTTAATTATTGTGTTATCAATTAATTATTAATAATATATTATATTATCTGTTATATCTTGTTTCCTATTTGATTATCCATCATCCGCGTTTGTAAATTGAAATTGAAATTGTATCCATTGGAAGGGAAACAGAGTTAGAAGTTAATTGATTATCTATCGTCCAGTCTCTTCCGATTATCAATGTTTCTTCTTTTCTTATTGCAGTAAAAATGAGGTGAAATAGTTGAAAGATTTGAAAGTCCAATATTTAAATTGTATTGTATCAAAAGAGTCAAGATTAATCAAGATTGTCTTCTTGTTTAATCAAACGCTGGATTACACTTTAATTAATACATTTCCTTAAAATTTCGCCTCGATAACAATGACTGTATAACTATCAGAGAAGAATCGCTCCAAAATTCAAGTATATCGTCCTCAAAAAAAAACGTTCATCACCTTCCGAACGGAAGAAGAAACAACGCCGGTGTCTGCGAAACACGACAGATACTCGGCAACGTCACGCGATCTTAATTAACAATGTACTCCAATTTGCTGGTTAGAAAGGCAGCGTCGAACAGTCCTTGGCGGGTGGTGCAAATTTATAGGTCCTGTCTGGGAGCAACTTCAAAAGCCGGCTGCTCGATATAAATCAGCAGAGAGACCAAAAGAGAGAGAGAGAGATAAGGGAAGGGAAAAGGTTAGAACTTGAAAGGAACGAACATGAAGGAGAAACGAAGATGTACGGCCGTCATTGTTTCGGCGTTTTCATGGCGTTTCGTTGAATAGATGCTGCCGGTTTGAATGAAGGTTAATCCGCATTCATAATCGGACGCACGCAACACGCTCGCGCACACGCACGATCTTGAGAGGGACCGTCCTTCATTCACCCGTTAATTCTCTCTTTCTTCTGCCTTCTGATACCTGAATGCAACCGGAAGCGCTTTCACGCGTCCCGATTTCGTAGTCTGAATGAGAGCACGGTTCTGCCGAGGGCCCAGTGGCGGATCTAACCTTTCAGGCGCCTGGAAGCCACAACTTGGCCGTTAATCGATTGGAATGTTTAGTTTCGAACGATTGGTCGAACCTTTGAACGCGATTTGAACGATTAGTCGGCGATTGATTTAATCGATTTAATCGGGATTTCCGTGAATTCTGTTTATTTTAGTCCAAAGATTCAAGAGACCGAAGTATTTAGCAATACTACGATAATTGTTGCTTCATCCTTGATTGGTTGGTCGATCGATGGAATCTTCTTCTCGAATACTTTTGCAGACTCCGTAGCATTCCGGAGCCCGACGTTTACACCGTCGAAGTGAATTCGGCCCTGCGTTTTTCGATCTTCGTCGCTTGTCCTTTGATTCGCCAGCTGAAACACGAATCTTTCACGGCGACACGATCCTCCGAGTTGGATCCAGTTAGGGCCAGGACGCGAAGGAATCGAGATACGAAGAGAGATCGAGGGATTTCCAGGCTCCCCCGGATTATTCCATGGGGTGTGTCGATCGAATATTCCTACAGCTTGTAGGCACTATGCAATTTAAGCGGTTCTATTATTCGAGCTCCTATTATCCGGATGTATCGCTGGTCGAACATAGCTGTTATCCGAACGCATTTTCTTGCCCGCGCGAGTGGAAATATTTCAATGAAATATACTCTATTTATAGAACGAATCTCCTGGCGTAAATGCGCGTGCATGTACGAATATAAGTACAGTGTTTCTGGGCAGAACAGTTTCGCAGCTAAAATTTGATTCACGACTTCTGTTCACTACCTCCAACCACTGAATGGTCTGCTGTTCGAATATTTCTCGCAGCAAACAGAGAGTCAGCACGGTTTCTTTAACAACATTATAGTTCGCACAGTGTCTTTCTTCTCTTTCGAGATGAAAATATTTTACCGCGAAGTTTAAATATAACTAGTAGGCAAAAATCTTGAGAAAATTGAAGTATCGAGGATTGTGGATCCTGTTATATATATTTCAATGCAGGAAAAACATTCATTTCAATTCATCTATGCAATTATTCCCGCAACCATTCACTGTTCGAAAAAATATTCAAAATGGAACGTGTTTTATAATGACTACTAGAGTTATCTAGGTTTAAATGTAATGGTTAATTCTATGAAATTTGTCGTATGAAACACGCTGAAAGACAGGGTCGGTATTCTTCATACTTTAGTGAAATAACAAATATCCAAATATCCAAACTTTTCAAAATGTATGTGTATATGTGAATGTAATTTCCAAGTTATACGATGTCACGTCACACGCTACAGAGGATTAATGCACGTGCATTTATCTTGAATGTACGGATTTTTAATTTCGTAATGCACGTTTCACGTGCCACGTGCACACGCGTACTTCAAAACACGTTCGAAAACCTAGAAGATCGCACGGAGCCTCGAGTCGATTAGCGCTAATGGAATCAATCGATCTTACCAGTGTCAGAATTTTCAAGTCTCGATGGTGAATTCCATTAGGCGTCTGTTGCACTCGTAGTACGTATCTACCGATCATTCCCATCGAAGGTCCCCTTCTGAGAAATCTAGAGCGATCGCGAATCGCGTGCCAAATCACGCGATTCAGCGCTCGATAGCTAAGCGACTCGCTTATCTTTCCTCCCCCCCTCTCTCTCTCTCTCTCTCTTCTCGCTCGGTTTACGTTTTCAGAATGTGCAAGGGTGAACATCGGTTTCTCGGATCGCTGCACTCAGCAGCCGCGTAAACACGAACCCGTACAGCTGTCACTTATGCTGCATCTACACTGATTGTAGCTGCTTGCGAGGTGTTCGCAGAAACAGCAGTATCGTATCCTCACGCTGCAAGTTGCGAACAGCTCGCGATATTGTAGAACTTGTAGAACTACCTAAAGGCAAAACGTTCCCGATCGTTGAGATCTTTCGTACTCGCGAATTGAATTGAATTCGTCAGTTTCATTTTTTCTTTTTTTTTTCGTGTATTCCAAGCAAATGCAACAGTGTCCTGTATTCTCGAAGATGCATACACTCGAATACGTTGCGTTTGAACGAGAATTTTTTGCCAGGGATTTGAAAGATCCAGAAGGAATTCTGCATTTTTCATCTTCAAGCCGCTTGTATATTTTTCTGAGGAATATCTCAATTTCAAATGAAACATCGAGATGTATCCTTTCACTATACGAGTTTTATTAATCTGTGAGTGTAAGATCGAAATATCGAAAATTTGAGGATCGTTTCGAGAAATTAAGGCTTTCATGAAAGTACTAAACGGAGAATATTTTTCTTAGTAGCTGCGACTACTAATCTCTCATCTTGCCACGTATTCATAAATTAAGGAATAACGACTCGACGCAAAGAGAAGCTAAAATTAATGAAAATGTCAGTTTTTAATAAATCTATGGTATAACTCTCTCTTGCACTGGATCTTTGAAAACTTCGGAAAATATCTCGGGAAGGTCTGTCGCTTGCGTCAGCTGCAAATATTTTCGTCAGTGAATAATGTTCACTGTTATCAGCTAGACATTTCGTAAGCAGTGTTTCAACTGCTTGCACACAGCAACATGGACGCGGTATATTACGATCCTTTGCCGGTAGCCTCGTGTAATCGTAATCGCGTGCACACTTTTGTCTCGAACTTCGATTGCTGGGAACGCGAAGTTTCTCTGCTCGAGGTGAAACGTGGATCCCATGTCGTATTTAGGTGTCCTGGTTAAACCGGTCTAATTATACAGTGAAGATCGATAGCCGATTTTAGGTAGGCTCCCTCGGCGAGCATTAGAGACGTTCGTCAATAAACAGTTATTGCGCAGTCGTCGCTTGCTCTCTCGTCAGACTTTTAAAATAACTCGGACGCGCCACGTTTCAGGCATAATAATGCCACGGAGCTGCATAATCGTTCTCATTGTCTCGCGAGAGGCACGTTCGCTCGGCTCTTCCTTCACAGGCTTTAATTAACAGATAACGCGTAATTTTTCCCCCCCTGGAGGGAGACAGAGGATCGTTGTAGCTATTATTCACGATGTGACACGAGTCATCGATTCGACAATGTGTTACGTGGTCGAGGATGTGGCAAAGGGGACAGTTATAACGGTGGCTGGACGTGATTCGCGATTACGAGGGTTAATCGAAGCCGCAGGAGGTCGTGTATAGCGGCGAGTTGAACAAGACGCGTTTGGTGCGTCCTACATAGCGCAGATAATTGGAAGTATGAGAAGAAAATTTAAATACGCTGCATCATGGTAGAACGAATCTCATAATTGACAGGTTTGACCAATAAAGTGTCGACGCAAGGTAAAACGAAGCAGATGATTCAATTATAATAAATTCTTTAAAATATCATAAGTTTCAATCGAAGTAATTCCCATGTTAGACGCGAGGTTAATTGTCTATTTTGACTATTTTGATTGAAATGTAAATACGATTTATCATCACAATATTTTGCCTAAAACGAAACGTGCTAGCATTTTTAAAGTTTTTAAACTAATTTTCGTACTAAGCCAATAGCGATTGACGCGTCGCAAACCCTGTCAGCCTTGTCCGAACCTTCAGGTAATCGATGAGGGCTCGGGACCCTCCGAGGTTCCCATCTTCCCCTCACCCTGCCGATTTGCTTTTAGAGTTCAAACGGTTAGGAAAAGGACTGTGACATTCTCGGTTAACATAAAAGAACCGAGGGCGAACGAAAGGAGGGATTTTGTAATTGAGCGCGAGCGTGAAAAGGAGGCTGTGTAATTTTAAACGAACTTGAAACTCAGCCCCTCAACCGCCCTACAACATCATCCAATACATGTTCTTTCTCAGCTCAGATTGATTATCGATATTCCAAATTTGTAGGAATTTTCAATTCTAGAAATTCGACGAATATTAACTTATGAGTGAAAAAGGTAGCTTGAGAAGGTACTAAATTTATACTTTCAGAAACCTTTCGAATTTTAAGTTCATATAGGAAATTACAAGCTGAAGTTTCACATGTCTTTATTGAACATTGAGTTTCTAGCAATAGAGAAACAATTGCAATTAACAGCACACGCATCGATTTAAATTAAGAAAAACAAGTCACGTGAGTAAAGGAATAATTTATTGTTTCAAATTTTTATATTTTACTCATTCGAAACAAAATGCGCTCGCGCCTGAATGATTACTAAACGTTACAGAAGTTGCTCGATTAATCAAGGGAACTTTACGAGACTTTTGGTTATCGAGGTTAACCAACCACAGAGAAATCTCTGTTGATGCATTGACGATACAAACGGTATCGGTCACGATGCACGTGGTGTAAATAGATAATAAAAGCAGGGGGAAAGTATCCGGGGTAAGCGACTGACCGATGGATCGAGTATACGAGTGCAGGCTGAGCTGTTTATCTTCTGTCAACTGCCGATAGGAAAGCTTGCGTTCCGCTTCAAAGTCTCCGTGATGCTTGTCCCCGAAAAACAGCGTTTGGTGACGTTTTCACGTTTATCGGATCACGTTTTCTAATCTTTTCTAGTCCCGGCGAATGATCTCTCATCGAGCTTGGAAAATATTAGATAATAGGGAAATAAAGATAGAATGATTTGAATTTGGAAAAGAATTCTTTTGCTTCAAATAACTAACAATATGATGATATCGATCAAGATCTATCAATTAATAGATTTTGATATATAACACAGACTCACGAAAATATTAGGAAACTTGTAGACGTTTTGTGAATATATTACGTGCGTTGTATGAAAAATTTTATTGTTATAATCTGAAAATATAATACAGAAGGTATTGCTAAGATTTAAATTGCTAAAGGATCAGGTACAAAGTACAAGCAAAGATAAATGAAAGAAACTGTCGTGTGTCACAATGCTAGGCCCAAAAGCGACATCACGTTGGCGTTAGGCCCTTAGGAAACAGCCATCGTTATCTCATCCGACGCCCACCGTCGTTATTTCCTCCCTCGCACGTGTCAATTAGTATTCACCGAGATTTTCGTTACTTCTTTCCTTTCCTCTTTTTCTCCTATAAAATTCACTGTCTGTATTTGGCGAGATAAACGACCATGGGCGTGGAAATTCGTTGGACATTCACTGTACGCTTAAAACAGTCGTTAAGGAAAATTATACATCGAGAAGCTCGAAATGAGAATCTTCAGATCCTCGTTTCGATTAATCACGGCAATTAGAAACTCAAAGAGAAGAGAGAACGAATCTTGGCATAGCTAATTGTTTACCGATTTAGAAGATTTTCTTCTCTTATGAAAATATTGGTTTTCATCTTCAATTTTCGAGAGAAATTCACTGTAATCTCGACGATCATTCACGGTTCGTTTCAACGCGTAATTTACCTTCTTACTTCAATAAAAAAAAAAAAACACACAAATCGCGTTGAACAAGCTTCGAGCATTAAATCGACGTTTGATAAATGTTAGTTAGTCAGGGAAAATTCTAAATGACAATATCGCACGCTTTTCGAAGTCCGTAGTTTCACACGCGAAACAATCTGGATGCGTGAAATGATTATTAATCGGCGTGCCTACACAAAACCACACAAGAGCGGCTTCACCGATCCTGCGAAAGTTAAACGTCGTGGCAAAAAATGGCCGCGTTTATTGTCATAAAGCAAACAGGCGGGTGTCGTGGAGGCAAACATAAACCAGGGGCGTTAGTCATCGTAGGAAAAGCCACGGGATTTCGTGGGTACCGAAACTCGCAATAAACAAAACGCACCCCGCTGGTTCTCGACGTGGTTGTCTGGTCGAGGACTCCCTCCG
>CAJDYZ010007376.1:5504-16376 GCA_903986555.1 Heterotrigona itama
CCGGCAATCCGGATAAGACGTCGTTTCTTTTGTTTTGTAAATTTTTTAAATCTTCTGGTTATTATACATATATCTCACTTTCACAAGTATTAATCGCCGTGAAATCGGCGACTGATGGTCACCGTCAAGGTCACTCGCCCGATTTTGTGCCTTTAATTACTTTTTACTTGCGATCGAGCTTGAAAACTTCCTAATGATTAATGGCCATCTCTGCGGAGGGAAATAGAAGCGAGGGGCGATGTAATTAAGGCGTCTCGGTTGCATATTAAGAGGCGTAGCCGTTCACGGGAACTGTCTGGTGACATTATTTAATGATTTCCGGCCGATTGGAACACACGACGAGAAACACGAGCGAGCGAACGCTACTTTAGGGTTTAGTACTTATGTTTAGGGTTTAGGGGCTTCGCAGGAGAGCTCTGGAAGTCTAAATAACACCAAGCGCGTGGATCGTGGATCGTGGATCAGAGAGATATCGTGGCAAGGAAATATATATTGGCTCGTCCGAATCCGTCACCGATCGAGTTAGACGTAGTAAGCTAATCGCACCATTTTCTGCGGAATAGTTTATCATGTCTCGCTTTTCCGCTCCTTTTCAACAAAATTAATGGCCAATCGTTGGACAATTCTTCTATCAGAATCCAGCAAAATATTATCGTTGATTAACTATCGTGAATATTAATCGTGATTAGTGATCGATGGTCGTAGCAGTTCATATCATTAGAATTATCAAAATGGCAAAAATGGCCAATTTTTGTTTTATTTAGATATTTTATAGACATTTTTTTGGTGACTTGAATGATTCTTCGTAAAACACATAAATAGAATCTTGTGTATCCTATATTGTGTTTCGTTTACTAATGTCTCTGATGGAAATTTTATGCGGTAGTTTTAGTGTCAGTTGTAATTGATTACGCTGTATATTTTGTAGAAACTACGTATTTGTTATTTGCATTGTATACCATCCTACAACTTCATCAGGATGTGTTCAAAAAATCGAAAGTCTGGATATATTGTTTTCGAATCTTTATTGGCAGGATCTTCTTTACGAAAATGGACTTTGAATGGTAAACTTTGATCAAATGATCAAAATTTCGAGATTTTTCACTTGTTCTATGCCAAAAATATATCAGGCAATTGGGGACTAGCGAATTGTTTTAAATTCAACGATACAAATACTATAATCCAGCAAAGGATAATTATAATTATTTGGTAATAATTTAGTTATATTGAATAACTCTACGTTTATCAATATAAAGAAATAACGCACTAGAGATCGTAATATAAAATATAAATGAATCGCTGAACGATCCGAAAATTAAGATATATAAATCAATCAAGATCCCGATTAATAATCACAGGCTACAAAAATTAATCAAGATTATTGATTTATTTTACGATCAATTACTATCATTATTGCCATTTAGTGATTGATCACTGACTTTCGCGAGTCGAAATCCTCAATCGTGAGTCAATCAGCGATAAAATTATCAAATTATGGCGTCGTTTTACCAACAAATTTTCCTCGTCCACGTTGTCACTCCTCTCTCTCGATAAGATCGGGGCAAGGATTTTGTAGCAAGGAGAAACATAAATTACCAAGGGTTCGATGCCAAACGATCGACGACGTTTGGCTTCTGCTCCGACCTTTTTGTCTCGAGGGTTAATGAATCCAGACGGTAGTTCTGTCGTCACGAGAGTTGACCCTCGCGTTCCAGGTACTGCACTCCTGGTGGCCGATACGACGTATCGTTCAGCACATGTACCCATCCGCGTGCAGACTTTTACCCGGGTAGGGCCCTCTTCGATGAATCGTCTCAATAGTTTTACGGAAGGGTTTATATATATATATATATAAAACAGATCGAACAGCAATACCAGTGACAGCGAAAAATCGTCGAATGACTCAAAGATGAAAGAAAAGGATCGTATCGTGATTTACTGGTCCTCTTTTAAAGCGCGAAGCTTCTACTATCGACACCGTGAGCCTCGTTTTTCTCAAAGACGACGCTTTTATAATTTTATTATTTCTAATTTTACACACAATTCTATTAATTTCTATTTTTTTGTTGTGCGTTGCAATCGGTGATCAAGGATTAGATAGGCTGCAATGTCTCTAGTTTGCTCGATGATTTATATTTCATTGTTTATGGCAAATCGAACTATTACAATTTGCCCTATGAATGAGTGTTCGTAGGCCCTTTCAGCAGAGCTTTTACTGACTCACTTCGTGTTAGCACTGAGTCAATATTGTTACTGATTGGTCATAGATGCTCCAACAGGATGCCAGACCAGGTAATAGCGTTGGGTTCCACGGAAGACCGGAAGTTTATACCAGTCGGTATCGCTTCTCCATTTTTCGCAAGCATTCATAGCATTTCATTTTATATAGGAATATTGTTAATTAATATTATTGAGTTACAATATTTATTTAGACTTAGCTTATTTAGACGAGGGGCAATAGACGCGCCCTCCGTGATTTCTGTACCTTGACCAAACTGAAATCTAATCGACTCTTTGCTTGGGAGGTCTAACAGTGTGATTCGAGTCATCATTTTTGAAGACTCTTCCCTTTTACAATGATCTTTTTATCGAATTTTGAATCTCAGAAACGACAAATATTTATTTACATTCATCTAACCGAGTGAATCGAGTTGCAAAGAGTCTTCGAAACCACGATGATGTGAAATCATCCATCGAAAAGGGACAAATCAACAAATGAAGTAGAATCACAGTTCAAATGGTCGACGATTTTTCATCGTCATTGGTACAGCTGTTTTTTTTTTTTTTTTTTTTTTTATTCTTTTCGACGTAAAGACTTTTGCAATAAAGTCTCATACGATCTAGTTCCCTGCGCTTCATCTTCATCGCGTTGTTATAACGTCATTTTTCCCCGCGATCCCACTTGAGAATCGTGGAACCGAACGGCCCGGGAATTTCTTATTGAAATACTTTCATTGTCTGGCATAGTAACTGGGAACTATTGTAGACAGAGAAAAGGTTCGGTGCCACTTGATACGATGTCAGAAACAAGCAGATGCTCCGGAACGAACGAACAATTCAATGGCAAACGTTTTCTCAAACGAAAATCCCTCAGCGAAAGGCGTGCGTGTTCAGGAAACGAAACGACCCTTAAACCCTGATCCCTAAATCCTTCCTCGCGTATCAAAGAACCCGCTTTATTATCGTCTTAGGCGATGTGTACGTAACCTGGGGCGAATATTAATCAGCTTGAGCGCCTCGTTTGTAATACACTGTTGACTCTTGCGGTAGTTCCATACCGGATTAGAATCACTAATAGACTCTCGTTAGTTCGCGGACTTTAATTTCATTAATTTTTCAATGTGGAAAAAGAGAGAGAGAGAGAGAGAGAAAGAGAGAAACGAACTTTCCCCGGCGGGGAAATAATTTGACATTTAACACGTTCCACGCTATCACGATTAAGCAAATAGTTTCCTTTCTGAAATATGTCTTGCAATTTTTACAACAGCGCAGGAACTATAATTGCCAAGAAAAGCGTGTAAAGTTCAAAACGCATTACAGGACGAAGCTATATATTTCATTTTAAGGTATTGGAACGTTTACTCGTTGCGATGTCAGAATCGCACGCTTCTGCGAATAAAACATCTTTCAACGATGTTAATTTAAAATCAACGAAACATCTTGCACCGGGTGGTTTTAGTATTATCGTTTGTGTTATTCGGTAATACCGAATAATTTATTATACAAATTATATGACAACACAGTGCTAAATAATAGCAAATACCAATCGCAAAGATGAATTTTGATCAACGGTGGGAATTATCACCGAATGCTATCAACTTTTGTGTGGTACAATTTCTTCTTAGTAACGAATATTATTTTCATAACAAATTTTGCAGCGTCTTCTTCTCACTGAACTGATCGTTCGGATTTAGAACAGACAGCCGGGGAAAATGATCGTCACGCTACGCGGGGCGTGTACGCACGTTACTAAGGTACACGACGTTGCAGCTACAAATTTTTGAAAAAATTCTTCAGACAACTTTACAACGAAAATTTCAAAAATGGTTGCCGCATACGGCACGTATGAACAGTCGTTCAAAGATCGAAGCTTCAGATTCAGTAGCCAGTGAGCGGTGGCAAGAGTCGATCCACTAAATGTTTGGAAAAAAAAAAAAAAGAAAAAGAAAAAGAAAAAGAGCGGATCGAGTAAACTGGCTGGAGATGCAGGTCGAACGCGACGTGGGGTTAGGAGGCAGGGGTTGGAAAAACAGCGTTGAAACGAGGACGAGGGACTGGATCGAAGCCAGCGGCGATTGTGCGAGGCTCGCGGAAATTTTAGTCACGGAAGACGTCAACTCTTCCGAGAGGAAGGAAACCGGCTACCGGAACCAACGAGAGGGAGAGAGAGAGAGAGAGAGAAATCGTCTAGACAGGAGCTTCCGGTATTGCTCAGACACACAAACGAACGGAAAGATACATCGAGGCGCGAGGAGGAGGAGGAGGAGAAGGAGGAGATAGATAGTGAGATAGAGAGAGAGAGAGACTCTCCATGTCGACGCTTCGTGGCTCGCTCGTTTCACCTGGCCCGTACGGTCATCGGGCTAGCCAAGGTGGATGACCTCATTTGCGGTGTCCCTCCGCGTTGGCGCCCACACCCGCCGCTTTCTCTCAACCCTCTCTCGCGTACAAATCCGATTAATATGTGCTCCATGCGCTCCTCGGCCAATCGATTTAATTCCTCGCTCACGGACCCGGCACGTTTCGCCTCGCGCTTTTCGTGTCCTTTCCCCGCGATCAATTCGATTAACGAGATACCGGACCTTGTTTCCTCAGGGGGGTTTCCTTGCACGTTTCGATACGAACCCGCTCTCTCTCTCTCTCTCTCTCTCTCTCGCTTGGATTCGTGTTTCGTTCCGTATCGCAACGTAACGAAACGGTTCTTGGCTCTTTAAGCGTTGTCCGCTGGAAATAGCAAACGGTATTGTACAACGTCTAGGTAGTGATAGTGAATTGGTATCAGGCCGGTAACAGGAGTAATACAAACGGAACTTTATGGAGGTTAACCCTTTCCTGTAACACGGTAGATACCAGACGCGTTTCCACCATGGACGTCGGTGATATGTGAAACCGGTGTTGCGCGAGAGACCGTGTAGCAGAATCGAAAGGGGGAGCTACGTTTCGAGAATTACGTAATCTTCTTTTATTTCTTTACAATACGAAGGATTACGTAAGCAGCTTAATAAAATAATTTTTAATGAAACTAATACGTTGTAATATTTGTAATAATTGTATATCACGGTTAGAAATATTGATACGTGCGTACAGCACCAAACGTACGTGAAGAGACGAAGAAATATACCTAAATATACGTAAATGTATATTAATCATTTAATATACAGTATATAATATGATTTTATAATATAATATATATTACATATCATATCAATTATATCATATTATATGTCATATTATATCACGTATAATAATGTATATTAAATCATAATTATATAATGTTTAATATAATTATCTATCATATTACATAATTATATATCATGTATAATAATGTATATTAAATCGTATATACATAATATGACATATAATAGATACATTGTATTATTATGATTTAATCTAATTAATAATTGTATTCTTCGTTTAATAATTTTCATTTTTGTCTTCCGCGTTGAGAACATTTTGTAATTTTTTTATTTTTTGGACTCGAACAATATCATCTTCGCTTTTTGAACATTTTTCTGCATGGTGCAAAATTTGTGCACTTTTTTTTTGAAAGATCTGACTGATGATCTAGATTTGCTTGTCACCTCAAGATTGTTGCACTACATTGATTCTTACACGTGATAAAATTCGAGGATAATGATGAAATAATAGAATCTGAGTATTTTGTTTTATTTTACGTATTGTGTTGAATCAGAAGGGCGTATCCGTCCTTAACTTGCATTCAAATCAAGTCATCAGTGACAAGTAGCACGAAGAAGATAATTTATCCGTCTGCATATTACAAGAGAGTCACATTGAAGCTGAAATTGGGGGGGGGGGGTCCCATTTGAAACGAATGGTCCCACGCGATTACCCACGTGGACCATTCGTTATAAAAAAGATAAGTTCGAAACAAAACTGGGCTTTGTTTCGAGGGGGACGTCTTCCCGGTGGTCATAAATCTTGCCCAAGTGGACGTGCTTCCGAGATTTCGAGATGACGTTCGCTTTTTCAAAACAGAAACTACACTACATTCCTTTTTCAGTTGGACATGCAGCCCATGGTCCACGACAAATTCATCGATCTTGGTACACTCGGTCGATGTACTTCAAGGTTACTCAAGGTCGTTCACTACACGTTTTCAAAAGTTACCTGCGTCGAATGTACCGAGAAATTATTGCCTTATCCTTCACTACTCGAAAGCCTGACCTCGAGAGCCCCAATGCGTTGACTTACTCCGTCTACAGAGGATAATTGCATGATGTTTCACGATATAATAGGCCGATGGATGATTCGTCACGGAGCGTGCTACGTGTCGAATCATCCATCTCAATCAACGAAAATTATCTCGAAAGCAAGATTTGTGATCACTGAAACACGCCCATCCTCTCGACATAAAATAAATTTTGCAAAGAACATAGAATTATACGATTCGAAGTTTATTCAAAAGCGTTACGGTTCGTCCGACTCATTCGATAGCTCGCATAGAATGAATTCCGAGTGTCATTTGTCATCTTCAGGTAACAGTTGTAATCCTCATTCCTTCTAAGGATCTCCGAGGATCTGTCATGTCTGTTTCATATTTCTCCTTCAATGTGAATTTTACACCTGCCACTGTAGATGAATTCTACACTTTCGATCTGATGGAGATACGTTGTAAAGAACCTGCTGCAAAATTGATCTTGACCTTGAATTTAAAAAAGAAAATTTTTTTTCTTTGCATTGTATTCTACTCATCACGAAGGTAAAAACTTTCCCAAGGAACTAAGGGTCGAAATCTAGCAGTTCTCTTGAAAAATGGCAAAAAAGTTTCTTAATCATTCAACGCGTGAGTTCTAACAGCGACTTTATGGTTCTGGTTTACGTTTCTCTAACATTTGATTGATCATAATTGTGCGTATCAGCATCAGTGTGAGTCTAAATAATGAAATAATAAAATTAACTGTTAACATTATTTGAAATACATACATTACATACACGAGTTCAGGTTAGGTACCATAAAGTCGCTGTTAGAATCCACGACTCCATGGTAAATCCATGATTTGTCATAATCGTGCGTATAAGCATCAGTGTGAGTCTAAATAATAAAATAATAAAACTAACTGTTAACATTATTTGAAATAAATCTACGGGTTCAGGTTAGATACCATAAAGTCGCTGTTAGAATCCACGACTCCATGATAAATCCATGATTGATCATAATCCTGCGTATCAGCATTAGTGTAAGTCTAAATAATGAAATAATAAAACTAACTGTTAACATTATTTGAAATAAATCTACGGGTTTAGGTTAGGTACCATAAAGTCGCTGTTAGAATCCACGACTTCATGATAAATCCATGATTGATCATAATCGTGCGTATCAGCATCAGTGTGAGTCTAAATAATGAAATAATAAAACTGTTAGCATTATTCGAAATATATACATTACATCTACGAATTGAGAACTATAAAGTCGCTGTTAGAACGCGTCCGCAGATTTTTTCAAGAGAACTATTAGGTTATTGTTCGTGATGAGTAGAATACAATGTAAGAAAAAGAAAAATTGACTTTAAAATTCAAGATCAAGATCAATTTTTCTTTACATGTATTTTCATCAAATTTTTCGTTTCTGTATTACCGATTTTCATTGCAGTTTCATTTGAAATATTCTTTTCACACCCCGTACATATATGAAACCGACGACTCAAAATCAACATTGTTTGTCAAACAACGACAGTTCTTTCTGAAACTACATACCTTCCGATCAGATTATTTCGTCCGTGCAACGAAACGTTCTAAACTCTGTCAAATAAAAACCTGTATTATCCTGTCTTGTAAAAGGCACTAAACAAGGATTCCGTGTGCCGCTTGTGGTTTTTTCACGTCGTTTTAGAGCGAAACCGTGTCGGAGAGGAGGGAAGGGGGACACGTATATCTGTATTGTATTTTAATCACAAGTTGACGAAAAGTTACGAGATCAAACGAAGTTGCTTGCCTGCAACTTGTAGCAAGGAGGGCGGCTCTTCTCTGCTTCTGCGAGAGGAGAAGCGAGCTCTCGTCAGATAATTCCATCTTGGCCGATGGTGGATGTCGAGTAAACTCTAACGAGTCTAGCGAGCGGCTCTTCGAGGGTGGCTCGTTCTCTCGTGGCCGTCTTGAATTGCAATCGCGAGCGGGATTTTGAGCAGAACACGAACGATCCCTCCGCTCCCGCCTTGAGAGTCCTTCCGAGTCTTTTCTACGCTCCTCGCTCTTATTATTCCACCGGGCGAGGCCTCCTCGTCCGTCTTTTCTACGGCCTGGCACACACCCGAGTTGCAGCAGTCCCCAGTTAAGCGTCCACAGTTTGGGACTTGGGGAAAGCGCCGAGGTGCATTCTGCGAATTGGCACCGAAAGAGACGAGCAATAATACTACTATAAAAGTAGTCGTTAATCGATAATAATTGAATGGAAGGATCTTGAATATAGGTTGTATTGTTACATATTAAATTGACAATACACATTTGTTATTCCATACAAAATTTGCCTCACTATGTCATAACGTGCCGAAATATTGCTGCCATATATCGCTTAATTGCAGATAGTTTCAATTTTAAAATTAGTGGGGATAGCGACGGACACTTAACTGGGCGACTGCTGCAACGTTCATTTATTTCGTACGATTCGAGTAAAACGAAATGCAACGTGTCGACGGTGTTTTACCATTGTTTCTAATTATTCGTTAATATATTCCAGCGAACGAATGGAGCTCTCGCTCGACTGCGCTCTATCGTTTGAAGAAATTAATTTCGCCAAATAACTCCAACCGACAGAAACAAAGCTCTTCTCCCTTTTTTTTTTTTTTTTTCTTTTAAATCGAAATAACTTCAAGTGAAATTCACTTAACTTCAGATCATTGGGAATTGGTAACTTTCTCTAATGTTCAATATTTGTCAATTTGTTCAACATTTCATTTCGTTCGAGTTAATTATAGTTAATTTTTGTCCGTCTCTTGCGTCAATTTGACAGACTTTTCTTACAAAATGTTATACAGATATTTCCAACATGTAACGAAATATGCAAATAAAATAACATCTGTTCTCAAGGACATATTTATTATAAAAGAATTGATTTCATCGCGGATCATTGTGTCAGCTTGATGCCAAGGGACAAATTAAGTTGGAATATTGAAAATATTTGCAACGTTGCCCTTTTTGAATATTCACGAATATTACCATTCACTTGTTAATAAATTAGTTTCTCGATCGAAACTTCTATTCTGATTGGAAAATTTGTAACATAACAACTCGAGCTTCGCACACGTGCTTCAGCTTTTAGAAAGTAGCTGCAACGTCGAATTAATAATGGTCAATTCTCGTCCGTTTCTCGTGTGAATTTGCCACATTTTTCTTACGCAATGTCACGTTACGTGGATATTTCCGGCGCGTAATATTTTCGACAACGAAAGTATTGTCAGTGAAAGAGATTTTCAAATTTGGCCGTTCATTTCTTCATCACGGATTATCGTGTGAAGTTGGGCAAATTAGATTGGAAGGAACATTTGAAGATGTTGCCGCTCAATAAATTAGTTCCTCGAACGATATAATCTATATAATGAATTTCAACGAGACTTGCCACAACGTTTGTGTTTTATTTCCAAAAATAAAAGTAAGTGAAAACTCGGCGAAAAGTTTCGTGTCGTATCGAGGAAAATTGCAGGAGAAGGAGATTCTCCTCATCCTCTGTGCGTTTTACGATCGCGAAGGTCGAAATTGGATGGACGCTGCTGCCTCCGCAGTGCAGCCTGAATCTTCGATCGAAAACGAGAAACATGGCAGCGTGTTGACTTCCCTTGTCACGATGTTCGCTTAATTAAAATTACACGTGCGCCACACGGAGGAAAAGCAATAATAACGATACACACTCGATTGGACGCGCGACGATGGCTTGGCCAACATACACACACACACACACACAGCATAAATATAAATTATAAGCCAGATATATTTCTCGTCTTTGGATCGGCCGGTGGATTCGCCGATCTTTCGTTCGATTTCCTCGTCGTTCGTTTTCACTGGCCTAGCAGCTCTTCTTCCACCAGGCCTCCTTGCTTCCTATTCCTCTCGCTCGTCTCCTCTTTCTTCTCTTTCTTCTCGCGAGGCGGAGGTGTGCGCGAGATCCCGAAATTTAAGGCACCCGAGGCCCGAGCTGGGTCGGATAATGATCTGGTCGGGTTGGGCGGTAAAGTTTGCCTGACACATAAATACGTTCGAGTACCCGTAATTTCAGGACCTGATATTGGATTCGGGACATGACTCTCAGACCTGTAAATCTTCGGCTCTCATCCTTTTTATATTTCGCGTAATGGTTTCTTTCTTTATGAATTCCTTTACACCCGATTACACCACCGGGGCGACACACGCGAAGCAACAGCCTTTCGACCCTCGGAGCCAAAAAAGAAAAAAGAAAGAAACTTACGACAAGTGTGAAAAATCGAGTCGCGAGTCCTCCAAGCGTCCTCGAATTCGAGCTTCGGGTCCCGGAGATTACCCACGTGTATTTAATTGCGACAAATTTCGGGCAAACTTCAGGCTTCAACCCTCTGAAAATATTCAATTTCCACGTGACACGGCGCAAAAATCGTGGCGAATCTTACCGGTGGCCAAACTTGATAGGTATATACGAGTATATCTCAGAAGTTTCAGTTTTTTTTT
>CAJDYZ010007401.1:0-11632 GCA_903986555.1 Heterotrigona itama
TTAAAATATTTCATCGCCGGCGAAGTGAACATTGTCGCGTGAAAATTCTACAGTTTTTGTTTCCTTCTCTTCTATCGAGAGAAAGAACGAGAAACATTGCGAATATTCGAAAGAAATATTTTAATAAACGCCAGTAGTCTGTGAAGTGAATATTCGAAAACTCGGGTATAAAATATTTTAATGAGAGTCAATGTCTGTTAATGGAAGCTTCTTTCACTAATTTCTAGAGTTTTCTCCTACTTCCTGTCTGTTTTAAAATTCCGAATTTTGAGGAATGTTCAATTCGTCGAGTATCGTAGTCGCTACGAGTAGATCAGAAATCTAAAACCTGTTTCGAAGACCTCCATGCAAATTTACATCAACTGCGCTCAGTTCCCGATAGACATTTAACAAGTTGCTTCAACGCGTAAACTTTGTTGTCAGTCACTGTCAGTACAATGATGCAAAATTATTACCGAAATACGCTGCTATGATATATCCGAGGTTCCGTCCTTTGTTCCAGATTCAAGGCAGTTCGATTTGCCGTTCACATGAGTTGCTAGCGCAAATTCATGTGTTAAAAATTTTATATTTTTCTATTTTCTTCTTTTTCTACGTGCAGTTAATGATTTATTTAAGAAAACTGCAATATTATTAAGCGAATTCTGGTGGTTAATTATTAAATTAACGCGATCGCAGATAAATGAATTGCAAATAATATTAAATAATATATTTGGAATAATGAGGGATAATTAGCGGTGAACAATCGGTAGACTTAATAATATAATATAAACTTAATTATCTATTTAAAGTTTGATATTCGGAATAATCGCGTGAAATACAGAGATCGAAACGTTATATACTCTTACTGTACAGTATAATTAAATCGATATATGAACAATAAAATGTTGGCCTTTTTAACTTTCCTGTAAGAATTTCCGTGATTTTAAAAATAAAGATAAGAAATATGGTATAGCAGTCTCATTTCGAAAATTATAAAACTTCGTCCGGAAAGTTATATTAGGAATTGAGCAGTTAGTTCAATTTTAATATCAAATATGCTGATGCTGTTAAACGTTATCCATCATCGACAAGAGTAGTATAATTATATATTTTTACATTTTTACAAAAGTTCAGCAAATTTAGGAAACAGATCGAATAAAATTATCAAGAATTTCTAAATATCTGCTTTTTTTAATGATACTCTTGACTGCAATTAATATAACTTATATAGTTATTTAAAGTCTCGATTAAAGTACTTGATATTATTGAAACACTTTGTCAACGTTTGACATAGATGCACATTTGTATTGAAGACAAAGATGATCACTTCAAGCAATTTTTCTAAAAATATTCAAGCAAAATATTACAAATATTTCATTATATCTTTATATTTCAACTTCATTATATTTCAAAAAAAAAAAACATCAATCTTAAAAGAATTTTTATTTGCCAAAATGACCAAAAACTTAGAAGTTATCTAAATTTAATGGAAAAGATAATTTTAACGATAGCAATTTTGTAAAAAATGTTTTACTATTTGTTTTGTGAAAAAATATTTGTTACACAGTTTACTTGAACTATCTCCAGTAATTTTGATTAAAAAATTCAGTATGTGCGTAATTGTACGTGAACGTTTTATAGGTGTACATTCTCGTATAAGAAAGAAAGGAGCCCCTCTTGCTTTTGATTCTTAGAACAGCTTCTAAAAAATGAAAGCGCATTGACACGTTTTCAGAACGCGTTGTTGAGGATCCAAGTGCGCTTTCAGCCTAAGTACAGAGTAACTTTCAACATTTTATCCTTTGTCGTGCAATTTCTGCCAAACGTCGAGATAGAATCAGTCTCTTTACGTTCACGATGCAACATCGTTTATTTTACATTAAAAAAAAATTTTTTTTCCACCGTTATCAAATATTTATTTACGCGAAACAAAGAAAATATCGTTATCGATTTTCTCTTGTCTTTTCGTCTCGACAACATTTTATACGTCGAACATTTATTAAATTATGTTGATTCAGTGCAGATTAATAATACAATAAATATATAGTAATTTAAGTTAGTCAATTAATAATTTAATGATAAATATATTCGTTAAATTGATTTCAAACTGTTGCCAAATTAGTGGTATAAATACGTTATGTATATACGAAGTGAACTGTATAACTATTACACAGAGAACAATTGATGAGAAAATTTCGGTACGAGCGAGGTACGAGCAGACTGTTCATCGATACGTCAGGAAGTTGAGCGATAATCTTTCATGTGGCCACAAATTTATTTTGGTTGGTACACGAGCGGCTATCTTCTCGGTACGGCGTTGTTCTCGTTTGTCCACGCGAGCAAAAGGGAAATAGAAAGCATTTTGGAGCGCACTTAACGACGTTTATGAAATGAGTTACTATTATATGGAGAGTTCGGTGGTTAATCGGTTTAAGTCAAGAGACCGTAAAATGGGGATTCGTGAGGTACAATGAAACAGGCCCTACACCGAGCTTCATCAGCCTGCCGTATCGGAAATTATATAACACCTTAAACCGTGAGATAAAGCGCCAGACATATTGGACGAGATAAATTTGTTTCACGCTGGACTCGATTTTCACTAAGCGCTACGAAATTTGCTTATCACACAATTCGCCACTCGTGTTTCTATTTCTTCTTTTAATCTGAATATATAGTCGACTTAATGTAACTCTCTATTCTATTTTATTCGAATTCTCTCTTCCATTCTTTCTAATTTTTCTATCTTGTTACATTCTATCTTGTTACAGTAGAATAGTCTACAGACTTAGATATATGTTTCGAAAAATCGACGATGTTTAAACTGTTACGATTTCGTAACGAGAAATCATGCAGCAATGAATCATTTTAAAGCGTGAAGCTTTACTACTTTCACAATCATGGATTCATTTTTCACAAAAATGTCTTTATATCGGGCAGCAAGTGGGGAAGTAAAGATACTTCCGTTTTACCTCGAAAATTCACTACAAATTCAAACGTTTCTCAAGGCAGTGAAAAATTTTTTTTCACGACTGAAAATCTATCAGTCATCCGAACCCTGCTGCAAAATTTCTTTTCGCCAGGTTATATCTGAATATGTTCGAAAACAATGAAAATTCTAACTAACTCTGTTTCTGTTTATATTGATAAAATTGTTCACTTTCAATGAATATTTATTTGCAATATCGAATAAACAAATTTTCGTACAGAAATTTTCGTTTTATTGAAACATGGATTTTCGACATTTTAATTTAAATTTCTTTGATTAAAAGCGACTGAAATAATCTTGATTTAAGATAATTGAATAATAGTTGTTAACTGACATTGCAAATGACAAACTTGATGATAGAAAAGAAGTTCGCTTGTATGATACGAAAGAATATCTCGTCGATAAAAATTGACGTTGCGCCTGGACTTTGATAAATTAGAAATTAATTAGATATTACTACTTACGGAGTCTCAAGAAGCAGGGACAAAATATCGGAGAACGGTCCAATCATTAAATTTTCCTTGATACTATTACCGACAATGGACGCTTTGTAAAGTAAAATAATTGCATTTTCGTCGTGCGAAGGCACTCTGTCCAGTTATGCGTGAATGGAATATACGACAATTTTATTGGGAGAAAGAGAACGTCACCGTTCTCCTTTTTTTTTTTTTTTTTTTTTGTCAGCAATTAGTGACACACTGAATAATACTATCGCAAGCTCCCTATATATTTTGATAATCCACTGGCAATTTAATTACACAGTATTTCACATGCATAGGAAAAAATTAATTCTTACGTGATTGCTCGGTAAAATTTATTAATTGAAATATATTTTCTTTTTTATTAAAATTTATTATATCCGCGATATCATTCAGTTACTTCAGAAAATCAGTTTTTTTTTTTAAATTGGTGCTATAATTATTGTCTTTATTATTGCCTTCTCTAATGCCTGTCTGAAATATTAATTTTCTAATGTCTATAAAAAATTATTTCTATATCGTAAAAAGTTCTTATAAGAAACCGTATCTTTGGAATAGTAAGCCGATTATTAAACCAGCTGTGTTATAGATATTAAACTTTGAGATGAACGACGATATCTATATATATGATACAAAAAAGATAATGCAAGTACAAAAGACGATGATGTAGTTTTAAAATATGAACAAAGCAATTTCTGGAGCAGAATTGACGTAACTTTCTCCTTTTCTATCTTTGGACTAAATAATTACTAATATAACGCAACTCAATTTTCGAACGAAACTTCTTATCAAAATCATCTCGCTTGCTGAAACTTTAAAATCGAATATCGAGGCGAGTAAAACTTTGTGCAATGTTTCTAAATACCTGCGTCACTGTAACGCAAACGATTATACCAAAATTTTGATAATAATTAACGTAAATGCAGAAATATTCGCGATGCTTTGTTATAGGGGAATTATTATAGAAAACACTATTACGAGTTAATGATACACTGCTTGACACAAATTTACTCAGCTGCGTACTCTCTCTTCGTACTCTCTAATCACTGTGTTTACGCTTCTCAATCATTATATTTCCGCAACCACATTACACATCAACTTGCATACGCTCGATCACCACATCCGTGCAAAACAAATTTAATTACTTTCGATGAACAATAATCGAACGTGCAAATAAATTAACAACCAACAGCACAACAACGGACAACGATTAACGGTAATCATTATTACGGTTAGTACACAATATACTGTAAGTAACGAGTTGCGTTAATTGATTTTGTAAATGTGTGGAGATCATAATTCTTACGCGAGTGATTACACGCCTTTAATTATAATACGTTCTTGCCTTCTTCATTCTCATCATTCATCTTCAATGTATTCTGCATTACAATGAAAACGATGTGTCATTTTATTATACTTGAAATATTAAATAACGTCTGCTACTACGTTTCCTGAAAACATTTAATTCCACGGTATTAATTCATAATTAAATCATGCACAGAATGTAATAATAATACACTGTTTCTTCAAAATTTTATAGAACAATACAACGATGACAAAATATGTGAAACGATCCCATAGGCTCGGACTCTATAATGTACATGAAGTGACTCGATACAACCGAGTGGATGATTCTACGCGGAAAAATGAATCGAAAAGAAAGAAAATTTTGTAGAAAAACCCTTGTTTTCGAGAAAATCGAGTTTAAAAATTTATCAAGTACGTAGTAATTGTGTGCTAATTTTCAACGAAACGTACTCGAAGTTTATTTCCTTGCAAATAACGCTTTAAAATATCCTTCTGCCTGATAAATTTTTCAAGCTCAAAAAACGAAGGCTTTAATGAAAAAATTTTATTCCTTTCTTCCGACTCATTTTCTTTTTTTACATAGAATCACCTCCTTGGTTGTACTATCAGTCGCGAGACATCCTACGATTCCTTCGAAATATCCCACAAATTTCCTTGATAAAGAAAAAGAAAAGAAAAGAAAAGAGCTTCCTGGCCATCGTTAAAGTCCCATACTCACGGTACTAACAATTTTTCTCGTCGCATGTTTTCCTTACCACCCTCATCATCCACTCTCCTCTCTCCTCTCGCACATACGACACCGTCAGCCGTCTCCTCGGTCCTCCATTCGTCGAATTCCTAAACATCAATGGGAGCTCGTTGACAAATATTCGTCGCGCGGGCAAGCAAAAAGCGGCAGAGATTTCCTGGTGGAAAGTTCTGGCGGGGGCGAGAAAACGGTCGGGAAGAAGGCCCGGCGAAAATATACGATAGTTGAAGAGAGGGAGGAGGAGGAGGAGAAGAGAGAATCTCCTTCGGCTTGGTATCTGGGCGAGGAGATGCTTTCATAACTGACGAAGCCGCAGAGCGAGAACGCGCGGCTTCGTTCCCTTCGTTGAAATATCCGCGCGTGAATAATGCAGAAATTCGCAAGAAAATATGAAAGCGCATTACCGAAACGGAACAGGATATTCACGCGGATATTTCGCTGCGGCGGCGGCGATTCTGCTGAGCGGAGTGCCGGACATCGGGCCCGCGATCTACGAGGATACTAAAGCCAGTCGCTTAAATCTACGAAGTTGCGTCGGCACTTGCCCAGGTTACTCGGCAAGACGCGACCGGCAAATGGCGTTCAAATTAATTTCGCCAAAGTTCTGGCTCCCTCCCTCACTTCCTCTTCCTCGTCCCGCCTTTTCCACTTCCCCTTCTGACAAATTATTAATACCGTCGTCGGAGGTTGGCGCCTGCTGACTCGGTTGTCCTCGGTTAAATACACTGTTTAATTAGGAAATCCGCAATTGCGGCGGGGCACGGATTGTCAACGATTTTCAGTCTATCGCGGTTCTATAAACTGGTCGCGAACATTTTCACGCGATGCCCACCGATAAAGGGATGAATACCTTTGATCCTGGTTCCAATCCTTTCGTCTGCGTTAGAACTAAAACACGTTTCAAACTGTGTGTACCGTAAACTGATATTGGAGAAGACAGTCGATAATATATTTTTTTAATTCACGGACTGGCTCGAATGTTACAAGAATGGAGAACGACTTTCAGAGATTCTTGGAGATTTGACGCAGTTTGTTTTTCTGTGCGATGAAGTTCCCTCCGAATTACAATGAAATGTATACATTTTACTTCTAATTTATATATATATATTTTTTTTTAATTAATTTTGAAGTTTAATATTGAACTATTACAATAAACTATTTGTATACGTTGCATACACTGAAATTTCACATTGAATTATTATGAAACCGCATTGTACACATTGAACTTATATTTTGAACTTGGTGAAGTATAATATATACATTGTATACATTGAACTTGACTTTGTATAAAATGAATACACTGTATTCGTTTCATATGAATATATGAGTAGAGTATTCATACATTGTATTCAGACATTATATTAGTACAATAAGTATATCAATACATTGTATACACAACAATATATCAATACATTTTATTCATACAATAAATATATCAACATACTGCATACATACATTTTATTCATATAATGTATTCAAACATATTAGTATAATAAGTATATCAATACATTGCATTCACATAATGAGTATATCAATACATTGTAGTCAATATATCGTACTCATACAATGAATATATCAATATATTTCATTCATACATTATACTCATATAATGAATATATCAACATATTGCATTCATACATTTTATTCATATATTGTGTTCAAACATTATATTAATATAATAAATATATCAATACATTGCACTCACAGAATGAGTATATCAATAGATTGTAGTCAATATATCGTACTCATACAATGAACATATCAATACATTTCATTCATATAATTATACTCATATAATGAATATATCAACATATTGCATTCATACATTTTATTCATATATTGTGTTCAAACATTATATTAATATAATAAATATATCAATACATTGCACTCACATAATGAGTATATCAATACATTGTAGTTAATATATCGTACTCATACAATGAATATATCAATACATTTCATTCATACATTGTAGTCATACATTGGATATATCAACACATTGTATTCATATATTGTATTCGTGTATATTTTATTCATACATTGTATTCATATACTGCATTCATCAATACAATGAATATATCAATACATCGTACTCATTGAAACATTTTTACTTTCTAATAAGTATACATTGTATTGGCTTCAGATCGGATTGCCCGTGTATGAACGACTACGACTACTAGCCGCTGTGGCGCGACGAGTAAACGAGTTTAAAACAAGTCCGACGCGTCGCGTTGCGTCGACGTGCAATTACATCACGTACGAATCACTCCAAGAGTTTTCGAAAATTACGTGGCCCCGGTCCATTTGACACAACGAAATTCCGTAACTTGCTTTTCCAGAAAACGGGGGAGAAACGTTTGGGAGTGGTGTGCGATATGCCCCGTGTTGGATATTTGACGAGTTGGCTGCAAAACTGGCTGTAAATTGAAATTTTCCAACCTGGAAGTTTCAGAGACGCGCGCCGCGGAGACGTGCGTAACGCAAAGTGGAAATGAAGTGCGATTAAATTTCAGGGAACCCCGAATACAGAGAGCCGCCATGTTGGACGGCCACGCGCATTGTGCGCACGTTTGTATGACAATTTCGACGAACGAGATTTTAATTAGCCCTCCGCGCGATCCGTGCATCGAGAATTCAGTTATGCGTCGGGAATTAATCGCGATCGTTTGATGAATGTACGGAAAATGAAATTTCCCATTGGATTTTGTTCCTTATTTATTTTTTTTTTTTTTTTTTTTACAATTACGACGAGCTCGCTCGTGTACGATGTACAACGATTCACGGATGAGTATTCAAATTGTTCTAAGTAACATAATCGTTCTGGATCCAGATTCTACTTAATTGTACAAATTGCAATAGATCTTCGTGTTACGTGACAAGCTAATTCAGTATTATCTGAATATACAGCGCAAGCAGCTAGTCTATATCTTCCTCATTGCATTAAAGTGCTAAATACATACTTTCGCGGTTATCCCTTGAGCCGGCTATGAAAGTTTTCGAGCGATTTTTTAAACTAATTTCACCAACTTTCGCTGTTAAAGGAATTTTATAACTTATAATAAATGACTAACTTGTAATCTTGTAACCCGCGGAAGGATATTATCGAAACTTGAAGCTAATTTCAACGTTTCTTGGGTTTCTTTAATCTTACGTATTTTCGCCGGTTTTCGGAGAATCGCGTCAGGATTTAGTTAGCTCAAGCATTGGTGTTTTTTAAAAATAACAGAAATAACATAAGTCAAAACGTCATAAGTCAAGAACCTGTTAAATTATTCTATATTCTTTATCGTATAATGTCTATTTTGATATTTATATTTATTTTACATCGTATCGATGATTCTAACATCATTCTGACATAATAATGTAATTCTGCTTTCTAAAAATGCACCACACTCATTTTCACATATAAATTTTCTTTTCACTTTTCAATTTTCTCCTATCACTCTATATTACAACGACAATTTTCATGTTTTTCAAACACGATAAATTTATAAATTCGTCCCGATCGTTGTATCTCGTCCCAGGAACAAATTCGTGGCAATGAGCAAAGCAGACAATTGTCGAC
This sequence comes from Heterotrigona itama, assembly GCA_903986555.1. Classification (NCBI taxonomy): domain Eukaryota; kingdom Metazoa; phylum Arthropoda; class Insecta; order Hymenoptera; family Apidae; genus Heterotrigona; species Heterotrigona itama. Next base: position 9,069 of record CAJDYZ010007401.1, read on the forward strand.
AGGATCTCCCTTCGGTTTATAATTTAATATAATCTCAAGCAAACAATACGCTTAATGATGTATAATTCCTCGGCCAATTAGAAGCTCGATAAAAGGAGAACGGCGAAGAACCGATCCCTTTCTTCTTCCCCTTGTTGTTACACCGATAACAATAGTCGCGAAAATAAAAGCGATCCGCGATTCTTCATTGCAGGATACTTGACAAACTTGCGTCTGTCCGCGATTGTTAACTTCTCGATATTAAACGCGGTTCAAATCTCTCGTCTGGATCGGCTACACCGGCAAATAACATTAGGCGAAATCGGGCACATCCTTCCAAACGTAGAAACGCATCGATCGTCATAAGTGAATTCGTCCTTCGAATATAACCAGAGAGACTTGGAATACTTGGGCGGCCTCCTAAGAATTTTCAGAGGGACGGCTCATGAATGCAAATTAAAACGTTTACCCCGCTCTTGCTCGCGCTTTTCCTCGCTCTTTCCTCCCCGGTCCCCGTTATTTGACTTGCCGTATAAGCGGTGTTCAAAAGTCGATAAGCCGCTACCGGGCTTCCCGGTCGCCCCGGAAGAACTTAAATAATGAACGCCCTGTAAATAGCGCTGCTTTCTAAACATTCTTCCGTGTGTCCCCCCCCCCCACCACTTTCTCTTCTTCTTGCCCTCGAAATTTTCGATACTTTCTCCTTCCACTCACGTTCCACTAGATCGCTCGCTCACCAAGTATTCGCCAACTAGATGACTCGACGGAGAACTGCCCGCACGAATATTTACAGAGCCGATTTCGCGAGAAGAAAAAAAATCAAACGGAGCGGAAAAAAGAAAAGAAGAAGAGGAAAGAGAAGAAGGTGAAAATTAATTTCTAGGTAGGGATCTTTCCTGTCGTTAAATAGAAGCCGCATTAACGTCGAAAGTGAATTAAAATTCGCGAATCGGCGAGCCAGCGGCTGCACGATTATTCAATTAGGAGCAGGGCACTTGTCGGCGGCCCCCGGGGGAGGTTTCTTGTATTTTTCTGACTGAGGCTGAGCTCATTAATTTCCTTCGCCGCGGCGTATTGTGCGATTTAACGAATCGCTCGACAACGCTCGCCCGCTGTTTGTTGACCGCTGCGGGAGGACTCGGTCGCATTGCTCGTTTCTCGCTTATGTAATCTCCCATTTCCGCGGAAATTGGCCACTAACGAAGCGAAACGGCACCGTAATCGGGTAAGTCTGCTAGACTGCCGCTTGCTAACCCAGTTATCGAAGAATTTACCGAACGGATGTAAAAATACCCAGGTTTAGGTTTTGCCGCAGCCCCGGCAAGAAGTGGCCACGATTTTGATAAATAAGAACGTTAGAAACCATGTTACGCTGGAGTCTCTTTCTTGCATCTTTTTCTCTTCGGTAAATTGAGAAGGAAGTACTTTCTTTTTTGACGAGAACGTGGCTTTCAATAAACAAAAACGTAAAATTGATATTACGCTCTCTTTTTTTTTTTTTTTGTAAGTGTTTTTCATTTCAGAATTTCGTTTAGTCACTGGAGGTAAAGATTGTCAGCCAATAGTAATTTTTAATACGGATAAGTACTACATTGGACGATATTAAAACAATTATATTATAATAATATTAAAATGAACTCTCGTTCGGTGTTTTTGTAATGAAATATTAATAGTAAAAGAATAAGTAGATGAAATGAGATTTTGGAAATGTGGACATATGGACCTTCAAATTACGCTAGAGAGTCGAATCAATCAAAATTATCCACTAAAAAAAAAAATAAAAAATAAAAATTCCTCGTCAAGAATTATTTATTGTATATTAAACATCTATTCATATTTATTGATGAAGTATATTATTTATTAAATTTAATATTTCTTAATCACTTTGTACGTTATATAACATTCTCATCCCGTTTCTTTGTATCAAATATATTTCAATCTTTGTAAACATCTCAAAATTGATGATTTTTCTTTTCAAATGCACCACGCTTCTAGCAAAACAATAATTTCAATTTAAAATTTAATAAAATAGCGAAAGAAAATCATATATCAAAATCATATATTTTTTTCATTGTAAAGAGAAGGTCAATTCTCAAACCCATTACAAATTCAATCATGAAAAAAAATGTTCAATGCTTTTACATATCAACATGACAATTTGTAATATTTTCGAGAGGGAAAGTGTGTGCGTGACGTAAAACTAATAAACGATACGATTTTGAAAGTAAAGACTTCAAGCTTTATTTTTACGAAATTTCAATATTTAGCCTTCGGATATTGAAGTGTCCATACATTAGCGTGAGTAACTGTGTGTCACGATGAACAATTTCCAGCAACGCTACAACTTATCGCAGAATGTTACGATTAGATTATTTAACTCTCTATTAATATTGATAGCAGTTCAATATCTCTACTCCAATTTAACAGAGTGAAATCACGTCAAAATTATGTATTTCAATTACGCGAAACTGATGAAGAAAATTAAGATATAATATATTGGTATTATACATGATGTTCATTGATGTATCGGCTCGTAGAACCTGATTTATCTGACAATGATTGTAGATACTAGATGAAATACACAT
>CAJDYZ010007405.1:9266-20770 GCA_903986555.1 Heterotrigona itama
TAATCTTCGGTGATGGTAATTCACTTACCTAACCCGAGCGAGTGGAGCGGCGCGAGTCGAGTGTCCGGAGGGTGCTTGGAGAAGCTTCTTCCTCGGCGAGGACGGTGGTGATCGAGGCGAAGCCCCGAAGGTGGGGAGCCCAAAAATGGACCGCCACAGAAAGTTCTAGGGGAGGTGGGGGTCTTGCACGTTTATTTTCTGCTCGCCCCTCCTCGGAAATTTCTCTCACCTCGCCACAGATCGGATCCAACGATCTTTCAATCTATAGATCGATTTCGAGTTATGAGAAGAAGAAGGAAAAAAAAGGTTCTTCGCCTTTATATTTATCACATTACATAATATAACAAATATAATAAATTATGGTATAATAAAATACAATAAACCTTATATTTTCAATGATTTTGAATTTCGATGTATTTTATTGAGAGATGATCTACGTATTTAGTATTCCAGTATTCGAAATATTTTATTGGTCGAAGTTAGTTACGTGCATCTACGTTGAATCAATTTGAAGTTCATTTTGAATTCAAATATCCCTCGGAGGTATTAATCTTGATATTTTTGAATTACGTTCGTACGTAACATAAGCTCAAACATGCGACAGCTTCATTTTCAGTTTTCAACAAAATAAGTAGGAAAAGCAGAACTGATTGGAAAGCTAAATCATCTGAAGATATTTAAAAAATCATTAAAGAATCATGCGAGTTACTAGCAAAAATATCTACTCGTTAAAGAATTTCTATGATTTGACCATGGCCCACCTCGTTCGTTGCTATTTTTGAGTGTTTTGTACCGTGTTACCGAGTTGAAGCTTTTAACTAGCTAGTCAGACGGCCAGGAACAATAAACGATAGTTTAAGTAACCTTGAAAAAAGACACAAATATTTATGTAATATTACCAATGAACCAGAAAAACGTACATCTTCATGTTTCTTAAAAACTATGATCCACCGAGTCGAATTCTTCACGATCGAAAGTATTTTCCGGTTAATTTTATTCAACCTTGTTCCACGAATCTGAAAATTCGCTACATAGTCATCAAATTCTATCAGTTTCACTTTCGTGTATCGATGATGTACGAAACTCTGAAACATCATTCTGATCTGATAGAAATGTCGCTAAAAATTCGGTGCTTAAAATATCTGCCTTTAATAACCGAGCCAGGCTCAGACAGAGAAATTGCAAGAGAATCGTTAAAGATTTCTAAACAGTAAGATTCCTAAATCTTAATGCAAGCTACTAAATATTAAAGTAATGTTTGTAGAATTTGTAAAGTAAATTTATTTTATTTCCTATAGATATAAAATATAAAAAATACGCTGTTATTATTTTACGATGAATTCTTCATTTTTATTTCTCAGTCATAATCGTTACGAGCACATATCGAAGTAATGACAACGCACAACAGTAAAAAGGATGCACAAATATCCTCACAACAATTATACAAAGACATCGAACAGTCAGTAAAAAATGAGCCAGAGTGACAGTGAAGATTCTTTATTTGCTCGTAGAATTCGACAGGAGATTGTACGAGGAGTACGTCATTTTCATGATCTGCAAAACAGAGTCGTTAGAATTGCCGTTTAATTATTTTCGTATCGACTATTGGAAATATTGAAGTTCTACTAACTGTCGTGAAAGATTCGACGGATAGAACCACAACGTGGCCACTGGTCATTTTAACAGGTCTTTTGGTTCTTACTAACATCAGTAGTAAATCCTTCATTAAGTCAGCAGGTAGTGTCGTCCAGTCCATTTCATAAATAGCGTCGCTTACTTTCTTGCTCTACGAATATTAGTTTACGACGTCAGTATGCATCATTTGCAATTTAAGACGAGAGCTGCTTTTGCGAATCAATGAATTAATTGAGTTATAAGCAGTAAGTACTTTTTACAATTATGTAATTCTGTAAAGTTTCACAATCGGTCGGTTTCTAGTTTAGAAGCCAGAGATATTCTAATTTATTAATACCCGTAACTTGTAATTTGCAACTTATATAAAATATTCGTCGCATTGTGCACGTGCGTGCGTCCAATAAATGACAGAAAATCATTCTGATCTTGCTCTCGGCGTACTCATCGAAACTGATCGTCTCATTAGCCACCGACCAAAAATACACATCATTGAGCAGAACGATCCGTCTCAGAAATATATGTATACTATCTCGTGCTACTGTACTCGAAGATGTAACGATCGAACAGAAAAACGAAAGAGAGTGCCAACCTTCAACATCATCTCGTTCCCAAACCAACAGTATAAATACACCTGCATGAGCATACAGCACAAATAGGAGCCGACCCAAGCGAAGTTCATACTGAACGGGTCTATCGTAGACAGCTTGTAGATACTCAGGCACAGCACCACCGAACTTATGGAGAACTGCAAGAAGATCATGTATTGGAACACGTTGTTCACCGTTTCAGCGAATCTGCAACGAAATCATTGAGGATATCACACAAGGCAAAGACATCACCTTCGAGATTTCGAGCTTTCGAAATTTCGAAGTTTCTGAGAAGTAGTCGCGTCTGTTTCTTTTACTCGTAAATTTCGAGGTGATGTTTGACCAAACGTTCGAGAATTCTCCTGCATCTTATCTTGAACTCTTCGTGAGACACGCTGTCGTTTCTCATCGCCGTCACTAAAGAGGAGAGATTTTTCAATCGATGACAGAATATTTCGAACTGCGCGCCGATCTGTATCATCAATCCTGCGATCAACGTTTCGTTGCCTACGCTGGCATTTGCACAGATCATCAGGCCAATCGTTTGATACACCAGCGACACCGTGTATAGTTCAGTAGAGGATAAATCGTAGGGCATCCAGTCCGACAGCGGTAACCCTCTTGTGCTTATGAGCTTCTTATACTGACCCACTGTTGCGAAGAACACTGTCGATTCGTTCAGGATCTCGCAGTGTATCGCTAGTTTTCTGTAACAGATCCACGAGTGATCATTCACGACGAAAATTGCCAGTGACGTCAACAATGAACATTATTCGAGTGAGCTTTTTAAATATATACGAAAGAATATATTACAGGACTCATTGTCAGAATGAGGAAAGATTAGCAGAATCTTCTGTTGGTTCTGTTTTGCGTATCTCGAACGTTCATTACATCTCCATACACGACAAATGTATTAAAATATTTTAACAAATGGCTATATAAAAAATATTTTAATAACAAATTCTCCACTAAAAAGCGACAACTGTTCTTCGCAAAAAAAATATAACCGTGTTCCTCGTGAGTGTGCAGTCCACGAAAGAACATTTCAACGAAGAAAAAGACAGAACCTGGCATGGTTGTCGCTTTTCCGTTGGATCAGCATCTCCTGATCGTCTCTCGCCAAGCAATTCTCGTTCAACAGAATATTCATCACGTTTATGATCTTCTCTCGTCGAAGAAAGAGATTGGCCACTTTCAGACAGACGCCTACCACCGAGACGCACAGAGAGAATTTGTCAGACATGGTCTTGAGATTCTTGCTGGTGAACGAATCCACGCAGATGCAGAAGGCGAAGAAATACAGTATCGAGATCATCAACACCGAGTAAACGTTGTACAGCCGAGATTTGAGCGAACTGGCCGGCCATTTTGTTGGTCTCCAGTAGCCGGCGATGGTGAGCAGCGCGAACGACAGAGGAAGTCTGTGCATCCTCTTCCTTCTTGTCTGTCACTCTGTCTAAACTCTGTCTTTAAAAAACGATTAACGTCCAAAGCGCGTTAGATATAAAAGAGATCTTTTTGATGAAAGTTGTTTTTGTTTGTAAGATTATTTCTATATCGAAGAGAGAGACAGTAAATTATATTTCCTTATCTTTTTGCCTGGAAGAAATTGTACGAAGCGACGTAGAAAAAAAAAATCGAACTGCGCGGATGCGAAATTAATTGCAACAATTATAAATCTTCGCGTCGAGGTTGGTCGATCGTTGTACAACGAGGATGCTTTTATCGACTGCGCGCTGTTCTCTTGACTTGGCCAGTTTTCCTCCTTCCCGATCGATCTTTCTCCTAATTATTATTACATTGCGTACGTTTCTCTATCCTTACTACGCTTGTTCCAACATGCATGGGAAAAATAAGTATATCCGAGTTGAAAAAGAAAAGAAAAAAAAAAGAAAAAAACTTTCGCTTAGACGGAATCGCGATCAAGAACGGAGTTGACTTGCAAGTTGACGGTTGTTGATTTGATTGGCTAGGAAAATCGTTATTCACTCTGTTTTATTTCACTTCCGCGAAATTACGGAGTACCAACTAGCCGATGGAAGGCAATACACGAAATCAATAGACGAAGAAAGGGTCGAATTTGTCCCGGAAATACATAATGGTTCATGCATGTCTCCCCTCTACGAAAAATTAATAAACAATAAACTGTAGGACACGATAGCGCACATTCAGTCCGCTTTTGCCGGCCGCAAGGGGCGGAATGTCATGGCTCACTGATCGAAGTTTTTGTCTCGGCGACAACGTCCAGAAATTTACACTACTGTGAGTACTCAGCGATATTCTCAATAAGAAATTAACTATTTTCCGCGCATTTAAAGAATAAATAAATTCACGTTTACAAGGGCCGTGGATTATCTATGTACGTGGACAAGAAAAAATAGAGAAATTTCAATCGATATTTATTTAGCTATGTCTTGTTTCGACGATCAACTAAATAATACTTGTTTCACACTTATTTAATAACTTTCGATACAACTCGACCGGAGATTCGAATCTTTGATGTTCCTAACGAGTCGAATTTGCACTGAAATTGTTGAAAAATCTTAGCAGAATAATTCGAATTAAAATTTAACTGGGTTTCACTCGAGTGATAGAAATTTATTGCGTCTGCATGCTACATAATTTACTGTGCTATTTTGTTGCAAATCTGTTTCATGGAAATTTCTTTGATTCCATGTTTATTAATATTATTGTTTAAATGTTACCTTCTTACACAAGAGTGCGAGTACTTTTAAGTGCGAGTTCAAATTCATATATTCGAGAATGAAAAAACAAAGGAGTAGAATCTAGAGAATTGGATACTCTAGTTATTTTTTCATATTATATATACGTAGATATTCTCTGTAATTTTGTATTATTTTTGCACCAAAACGCAGCCTACTAATTACATTATATTTTGAAAGCGAAAATTTTGTTTTTCTTGTGCTCGTCCATCCTTGGAATTAACTGCTCCGTAATTATCGTAATTGCTGACAACAGGTCGTTACAATCTTAAGGTTCGTCTACTTACGTAATTATTGACTATGCACAATTAAATTCTTTCTCCGTTGTATAGTTTTCGTTACGATTAACCGTTCGTTTAATTAAGTTACGTTCCAAGAGTGAAGTGAAGAAGACGACATTTAAGTATGAAAAGGAAACAAGAAGTGTCAGTGCAGAAAAGGGAGAATAGTGATATAAAGAAAGAGAGTTGGCATACATTTATGGTATCACGTACATTCAACCCTCTGTAATACTTACAAATTACCTATTTTGTGTTTCTCATTAGAAATACCAAGTAATAATATCATTTATGATAATTACCAGTTTTATTAGAGTCTGGGTTAATTAGATTCAAGTGTTTTCAATTTCGAGAGTAAAATAATAATTAACGAAAAGGTGAGAAAGGAAGAAGGAAAAGTGAAGGAAAGAGCGCACAGGAATCATGTTTCACATGATTTATTAGAATGCACTCTAGATACTCTGTAGTGCATGTTTCCAGTGTTCTGTTCAACTTGGGTTTCTTCTCTTCCTTCTCCTAGGTGAACAACAATTATTACTCTATTTGGAAGAATCGAAGAAAGACGGTTCTACGTTACGATCCATTCGTTTTCAGGTGTCTCGGCTCTGTTGCAACAGGCTGAACACGGAGTAAGATGTCTTCACTAGCTGTAAAATATGCATACGCAAGTTTTTTCAATGCAAAGAGAAAGATTGGATTCTCACGATACTGACTGCCATGAAGGACTCGAGATTCACGGAGACAATATAGATACTGGTAAATTCAATGGGTTTCATGGCACGCCTCATCAACATCAGGAAAGCCTTCTTCACGTTGATATTCAATGACGTCCAGTCGCTTCTGAATATCATGTCAGAAAGTTCCATACTCTGCTTGAAAAATCGTCGTATCGTCTTTACTGAATGGCCACGCATGAAATTTTCGAAGATGGAATTCTCTACGAGCAGGAGCTACGGATAGGTATTTATAACATAATACAATTTTTAATATTAGAAAATTAGATATTTCCTTGTATAAAATTCGTAGTCTATAAATGTCGAATACTTCTTCAATTTATTGTAATCACGTGGAAATTTTCACGCGCAAAAATGTGAAATCGCCAAGGCAAACTCTCTAGTTTAAAGAAAAAAAAAAAAAAAAAAATGTAACAAATCTTTATTTCCAGTTTTTAATTATATTCAAGTATAATTTTCAATTTGAACTTAGCTTTTAATTTAATTTGAATTTATTTAAAAATACTAGCAAGAAATTTCTCTGTTACGAACAGTTTGTGTCCAGTTGAGAAAAGAGAAACCAAATTCAGGTGCAACGCGTTTGATACTAACAGAGAATCCCACCGTAAGATATAGTTATACTTTTCGTCGTAATATAACGAACCTTGAGCTTGACCTCGTTGCTGAACCAACAGTAATAAAATATCTGCATCAACGAGCAGGTCATGTAGAGGATCGTCCCGACGAATCTCGAGTCCATCTCGATTTGCGTTATTCGATAGAAATTGAAACAGATCATCGACAGGCTCGTGCAGAATTGAAAGAACATGATCGTCCTGAATTCTTCGTTCACCATTTCGCCGAATCTGCAAGTTCATAAATGTGTAAGAGTGGAAGAGAGCTGTGCAATTGTTTCCTAATTCTAAAAATAAAAGATTTTGTACATGTGATCAAATTGATCACTTCTATTGAGATTACTCACTTGTATATGTGATTATGATGACGGACACACAGATTCACGGAGTAATTCTCGTTCGATTCGATGTTCCTCAGACGATGCTCCAATATATCGAACTGGCAATTAATGTGTATCAATAGGCCGCTGTACAGAGTATCGCTAGCGACGCAGCCGAACGTGCATATTATCGCGAATAGGCACTGATAGGCGAAGGTAAGCAAATATGCAGATGCAGACGAGTAATCGAACGGTATCCACGTTCGAAACGCCAGTTTTCTCCGCTTGAAATTCGTCAGTAGCGACAGTACGAGTATACAGAAGTCAGAGACCGTGAGTAAGGTCATGTAACCAAGTGTGTTCAAACTGGAAAAGAAAAATAATTTCAATCGAAGTGACGTTCTTCGTCGACGATCAATTCTTTCAGCGAATTGCCAACAAATAATATCTTATTACTGTCCCCTCGAAACATTAAATTTGATATTTTTATTATTTATCAATTCTTCTTGCAGAGAAACTACATTTATTGGAAGACTATCAAAAAACTATTATTATTTTATTACGGAACATTGAAAGTTTTGCGTTCCATTTCTGCGGATAAATAGTATATAATAATATATATAATATATTATAGTACTTATATATATATATAATATTTTATGATATTTATATATATAAAAAAATATTTCATGAATAGAAAATTAACAAGAACATTTGACATATCAAACATCTCGTGAAATATTTCTTAAAATAAAATTTCTTAAAATTAATATTTCTTAAAATTTTCTCACGATACAATACTTTCTTTTTAATAAATCAGTGTTCTTTTACAGTTTAATATAATATACTTCTACGGCAAATAGAAATTCATATTTTACTTTGAGAAATTTTATTAATTATTAATTATAGTATAGAATTATAATTTCACACGTTTTCATCGTTGACAGGGTTAAAGGGCAACCACTTACTTGGTAATTTTTTCGAATTTGAACGAAATGTCGAATTCTTCAGGGTTCATCGGCAATAGTGGTTCTCTCCGCAGCGTGTCGCATAAAAGCAGAAAGTTCTCGCGGAATATCAGTATGGTGAAAAGCTTGAGGGACGTGACGAACACCACCACCGTCACGGAGAAATTGTCGCTGAAATCGTCTGTACTTTCCACGTTGTATACCATGTCCAATATTTGGGAGAGAAAGAAACTATTCAAGACCAGGAACGAGAACGCCGCGTAAATATTGTAGATGAATCTTTTCAGGGGTGTCTTCCACGACGGGGGTGGGAAACAGCCGCACAACGTGAACAACAGGAATGTCCAACGCAGTATACGCATCGTCGAAATGTGAAATTTTTCTTTATCCTCGCGTATCCTTGTTCCCCTTCGTTCAATTACGAGGATTGCACCGACAGTCGAGATATAAGGCAATACAGCAGGAGTTATAACGAGTAATTATCGAACAGGTGGAATGAAAAGAACTTGAGCAACTATCCTCGTGAAACTATCCTTTGCTGCAACTTTGAAACGTCGAACTGACGATTGTAAAGTATTCGTCAATCAATAACCCTCTTGCTTCTATAAGCTGACTTTTTACTTTTTTTTCTCTCTTCCTTTTGCCGCGACTTACCCCTCGGTGATACGTACCATTAGTCTAATAGCGGTGCGCGACACTCATTACATGTATAACTAACTATTTAAAGAATAATGAATCGACCCCGTCGTACTCGTATTTTCATCGTGCTACACTTCACATTATCGTCTATTGCCAACTAATATGATAACGAATATTTACCTCTCACTGGTATTTCATGAAAAAGAAAGGGGAGATTATTGCGCTATCTAGAAATTGGCCGGGGAAATTTTCAGTGAGAGACACGAAGCGCACCTTTACCGTGCGTGCTTCCCCACAAACAGATCTGACGAGAGAGGACAAACGTCCAGATATCAAGTGCAGTCACTTCTACGACCAAAGCAAGTATATTTACGGGCGATTTTTCAGTAGTTGATAATGTAAAGTTTATTGCTGTGTACTCTACATGCATTGGTACATCTGTGGAACTTATTCCTCCGGAAGAATCGAAAGAAATAATTTCAAGGTACGGTTTTCTCACTTGGTCTGTTTCAGCAAGTTGAACACCGAGTACGAGGTTTTCATCAGCTGTAATGAGAAAATTAGAAGAAAATTTTTAACTCGTTTTTCTTTCGTTTCGAAGAATTAAACGTTTGTCATTAAATGGTAAAAGTATGTTTCGAATGAGACTTGCTTCATTTAAAGAAGAAATATCTTACGATTATCTCTTTTAAAATCATTTATTTAATATCTTTGATGAAGGATGTACTAGAAAATATCCTTCATACTCTTTAACTTGGAAAATAAGTGAAATATTTAAAATAGCGAAATATTTTCTCGCGCGAGTTTAGCCAATTTATTAACAAAATATTTTATCCCTATTTCTAAAAATAAATTTCGAGACGAATATATAAATGTAACGTGAATTTATCGAATTTCATACTGTGCCATCGACGTTATTTATTTATTACATATGCTTGCCATTTAAATTTCGAAATATGAAACTCGTGTTTGTTGCGAGATTGACGTATCTCAGTTAGTGATCAAAGACTAAAACAAGTGCGACTTCGTATATTAATTGATACTAACCGCCACGAAAGACTCGATATTCAACGTTACCAAGTAGCCACTGGTGAATTCGATAGGCCGTGTTGTTCGTGTCATGACGAGTAACAAAATCTTCTTCGTCTTCTCATCCCACGATGTCCAATTACTGTTAAATATCATATTAGGCACTTCGAGACTCTGCAATAAGAGGATTACTGCACATTTAATAACAACGGAGGAAACTCTGTCCTTTCTCTTTCGTTTCGATGACAAACCTTCAGTTTCACTTCGTTACTGAACCAACAGTAGTATAATATCTGCGCGATAATGCGAATTAAATAGAGCGATGCCTCCAGAAATTTAGAAACCATCGTTATGTTGGTCATTCGATAAAGGTTGAAGCACAACGTGAATGCGATCGTACAAAATTGCAAGAAAACTATTATTTTGAATTTCTCGTTCACCAGTCTAGAAAATCTGCAGGGAAAGAGAAAGAGAGAGATAGAGAGTATATATATTTCATTAATAAGCATCATTAAATGTCCTTACAATCCTTACAAACTGGTACTAGATTGTGTAATAAAGTCGTAGGTATGTATATTTTTTAAATTATTTAATAATCACTCCTGAACAAAATGATTTTCAAATATTTTAATACTTTCAAACGCTGTATTAAGCTTCATCCGTGAAAAGATTTTGTGATTCATATAACAACAAACATTATTATTTACTAAATGTATAATAAAAGATGAAAAAAAGACATGTAATCAAATATTAATACTGCTAAGATTATATTACATTTATTATTATTTATTTAACTTTTAATCAATTCTTTTCTTTTTTTTTTTATAGAAAAGTCATTTTGTCTGCTTTGGCAATTCTGGCGTTAAACGGTGAAATTATAAATCTGTTATTTTATTATTATATTGCAGCTAACGTGAATAAACGTACCATCGGAAGGCAAATGAATTTATTACACAATCCATTGGAAGAAAAATTCCAGACGAACTTGTATATCTGTTGATAATGTTTGGCGCATTGCTTCGCCGAGTGATTCTCGTCTTTCTGAATGTTTATCAGACGTTCCTTGAGTATCTCGAACTGGCTGTAAATTTGGATCAGCAGACCAGCGAACAGAGTGTCACAGGCGACATTCTGGCAAGAGCACAGCATCGAAGTGGTAACTTCGTAGGCGTAACTGAACGCGTATGGCAACAATTCCGAATAATCGTAGGGTAACCATGCCCGGAAAGTCAATTTCCTCTTCTTGAAATCTGTGAAGAACGATCTCACGAATATCGATATCGCGGCCACCTCCACTAAAATCGTGTAACCAATCGCGATTCGCCTGTAAGAATGTTAATTCTAATTCTTCGGTGATTTACTTTTCCTCCTTCTTTTTTTTTTTTTGTTGGATTATTAATTGTCATTATTAATTTCGTTTCATTTATTAAATTTATTAAATGTTATGGGAGTATTATCTTTCAACAGCGTTTAAGATGTGTGGTCGACGTGCAGTTTTAAAAAATTAAAGAGGGACAATATGTCATTTCGTCAATGATTGCATAGTGAGAGAAAGGAAGAAAGAAAAAGAGAGAGAAAACACTGTAACATAATTTTAAAAAATTAGATTACACGGGGTAATTGTAATATTTAATACAGAAATTATTGAATTACAAAAATTCTTTCATCTGCTGTTATACATATTAATACTTGAAACTAATTAGAAAAGGAAAATCTAGCATTATTAATAGTTATCAGTATCAGAAGAAATTATATTAGAAGTAAAAAATTAATATTCTTTAATCGTGTAATTTCCCCAAAAGTCTCGAAAATCTGTTTAACGTTTAGTGGGTGCTTATTGTCTCTCGTTGAATAATTAATTTTCGCATAAACTGAAAGAACAATCGTCATTTAACGGACCTCGTTAAAAGAAATGGCACTTTAGAAACGTGAACTTACTCGTTCATTTTGTTGAACTTGCTACGAATTTTCACCTCC
>CAJDYZ010007406.1:2563-13375 GCA_903986555.1 Heterotrigona itama
TAGCTGAAAAGACACGAACGTTGGAATTCGTCGGTTTAAGCATCTCTTTAGTAGCCTTGCTCGCTTCGCTTGCTATATTCTGTCGCTTTAGGTAAATCACTTGTTAAACTATTTACTTGTTACTTATTAAAACTATTCCCACCTAGGGAATTATGTTCACATCGTATGCACTTAAATCAATTTACTAATAAGGAATTAAATTTATTTATTAATTCAATTACTTAATTATTTAATAATAGTCGTTATTTTGTTGCGAAGCTGCAGTGAAATCAGAAAGATGGAAATTAATTGGAATTTTATGAAAGTGATGTAATATTGCATCTTCGTGAAAATTAAAGCAGATTATCTGCGAACGAAACAGTGCAGGAATAATTTTATTAATAATTTCAAAAATAAGTAAGAAATATGCCAAGAAATATACTGGAAAAGAAAATTTATTATTTTTACGCTATATATTTTGAAATAATTTATTCCAATTATATTTTTACTCCAAGTGTAACTAATGCTATTTAATTATTTAATTATTTCTATCTATATAATTATTTCAAAAATATTCTAAAAATAGAAGAAACCTTAGAAACTAGAAAAACTCACCTCGGTGTGTTGTTAACACTATCTAATTTTAATGTAAAACTTCTAGCATGTAAAACACAGTATAATTTCATAGATAATAATTTATTTCTGTAGAAAGCGAGAAAATACGTTTGTTCGAGAAAACTAGGTTAAGTCCTTGCCAGAACTACATAATTAATGAAATGAAGCACTAATGGTATCATATAGCTCCCCAGATGAAAGAGCCATTTATTTCACGAATCAGTCACAATGATTGTAACACCTTTCTCACTAACAACTCTACATTAGACTATGAATATATGAATGTATGAGTTGTGTCAAGACCAAAATTTTGTTAATATTCATGTGAATTCAGGTCTCTAAGAAACACCAGGACCAGGATACACAAGAATCTGTTCGTTGCCATGGTTGTCCAGGTTTTGATTAGATTAACAGTGTACATAGACATTGAAATCCTGAGGAGGAAGACTTATGGCATTCAGAGGGGCATTGGCAACACTGTAAGTGCTTGCATGTAACAATTTGTTACTTTACAACTGTATGTAGTGTTTTTGTCAATTGACTTACAGTCTGTCACAGATCCCTTGAATACAAAAATTTGAAATACATTTGACTAACAAACTTTCATTTTCCAGATTAATGTACAATCAGTTATAAAATTTTAAGCATTGTAACAAAAACAGTAATTTCTTGAGCATTAAAAATAAAATTTTATATTACTTGAAGGATTTATAAAATATATATGTATTTAAAGGAAACAGTGTGATTTGTAATATTTTTAGTAAGAGGAAGAAGTAAATAGGTACAAAAAGTTATAATATGACAAAAGTAGATTTAATATTATTAATAGTGACCTCCAGTCTTTGTAAAATCAAAGGTTTTTTTAATTTGTAATGCAGCAAATTCAAAATCATTTTATATTGAAAGTGATTCTAGCTATTAGCTAACAACTAAGATTACTTTACTAAGATTTATTAGACTATGTTAAAATCCGATAAGAAACATTTTTGATAAATAAACATTCAATTTATCTTCATTTTTCGCCCAACAGCAACCCATTCGTTATGCATTCGTGCTTGCTGTCAGACCCTCAGTCATTATACAACCATTAAAATTTCATTACTAACAATAAAAAACAAAGCGTAGACAAATGAAAAGTTCCATTTTATACTGGGTTAATACAGTTATATTATATTATATATTATCCACCTGGAATTTTGTATTTCTTTTTTTTATCAGAAATATCTTTATTTTGAATATATGGTCTAATATTCTTATATCATTTTTTGAAATGATTTTGTCTAAATTTAAAGAAACAAGGAATATATTGCATATTAATTAATTCTTTAACTTTTTAATTCTTCCAACAATATTTATAAATACAATATAATTTACTTTCGATTGAAATGAAAGATATAGAAATTAGATGAAGAAATTATTATATTAATTAGAAATGATTTATTATGTAAATGTTAATAATTATTATGTAAATGTTAATAAAGTCTATAAATATTAAGATCTATTTTAAAAATTTTCTTTTTCTTATAGCCTGTGCTTTGTGAGGCCAGCTATGCTCTTTTGGAATACGCGAAAACCGCAATGTTCATGTGGATGTTTATAGAGGGTCTGTTTTTGCATAATATGATCACTGGTAAGTGGATCAACGTTTATTGCCCGAGAACTTTCTAAAACTTTTGTGGCTCACTCTTTTAAAACTCTTCCCACCAAGTACATACCATTTTTCATCTTGCTTCAATGAAAATTTATTGTACTTATTTTATTATATACTTGAGAAGAATATTAAAGTTTTCAAGATAAATTAGATGAGACGACCCAACAAATTGTCTATATTATAAAGTTATTTTTATTTTAAGAATTTAAAGTCTGATTACAAGTTCTGCTAAATAGTCGTCTTCTCCTTTAATCGCTGTTTCAGTAACAGTGTTTCAAGAAAACTCATACTACAGGATATATCGGTTCGTCGGATGGGGATGCCCTGTCGTAATGACGTTAATTTGGGCCACCATTACCGCGTTCTGTTATCATCCAAAATCGAAGTAAGTCGGAGATCATCATGTCTGTAGGAGATAAAGCTGCAGCTCGACGAAATTTAATATTGAGCAATCGATAAACTCCTAAAACTCGTTCTCTGAGAACACTGTCCAAAGATTATTTAGTTATCTATCATGATGAATTTATTGGATATTCTTTTTAGATGAGTTTCAACATTTTATAGGACGTAGAAATTTATTCAGTTCTGAATTTTGTTGTTTTGTAAAAATATTTGTATTAGATTTTCCAGATGCTGGTCCGGATACAACTTGTCTTCCTATTTTTGGATCCTGGAAGGACCCAGATTTGCAGTAATATTGGTAAGTAATAAAGTTTAATTTGCAATTGAAGGCTGTGTACAGTGCACTATAGAAGTCATTGTATTGATTCTAATCCTTTAGCTCAATTTTTTGTTCCTGCTGAACATCGTTAGAGTGCTCGTAATGAAGCTTCGACAGAGCCACACTAGTGAAATCGAGCAAGTCTTGTAAGTAATCTTCAGGTGACAGTAACTTCACTAGCAGAAGGAGAAGAAATCAAAACACGATTGCACTTTATAAAGACTATCAATTAAACGAGTTAATTAATTTCCAGTTTTTTATTTAAAATAATGAAAAAAAGACAAAGACAGCGGAATTAATTTAAAATTTAATTATAAATGTAATTAATTTAAATTTTAATTATATTACATTAATATGATTAACGTTAATAAAACGCACAATAATAAAGTATTGAAATAATGATGAACATAGTAATTCCGTATTTTATAGGTATTATTAATGAGATAATAATAAACTCTAATCGGAATTTGAAAAAAATTCTTCTCCAAGTTACAAAAAAATAATCTCAGCATCATTTGTCAATTTTCATTTTACAGGAAAGCTGTGAGGGCAGCTGTGGTTCTTCTGCCTTTACTAGGCATCACCAACGTGCTCTTCATGATCGAGGTACCTCTGCACAATGTGAAGAAATTCGCACTGTGGTCTTACTCCACGCATTTCCTTCAATCATTCCAAGGGCTTTTCATTGCAACGCTCTATTGCTTTTTAAACGGCGAGGTAAATTAGTCTCAACAAAAAGAAAATTAACTGAAATTTCTGTGCTCTTGTGTTTTATATACAATTGAAGTTTGATAGAGTATGATTGAGTTTTATATACAATTGAAAATTCTTCATAGTGAAGTCTTTTTGTTTGCTTCTCCAATCAATAATTAAACTTGTACGATGGTTAAACGAGAACTGCATGTTTATGCATTATGCATGGAGATAGGAAGGTAAACAATGGATTCATGGGAGTGCCAAGGTCGCACAAAAATTCTAACAAATCATTATCAATGAATTTTGATTCTTATTGAAAACTTTTTCTGTATATTATTTGTAAGTTCTTTGTTATCTATTTGCGACTCAAGGCTGAAACAAATTGTAATTAATTGAAGTGTTCTCTATAAAAGGAAGCATTAATTTCATTAATGTGTTCTTTACATGCTATTCGATAATAGTTATTACAGTATAAAAATTTAAAGAAGGTGAAAAACAGATTGCATTCAATTAGTAACATTAGCTAAAACTAATATAAAGCTACAAAATGCTTTGAAATCTATATACTAAATAAATTAATCATGTGTACATAAATATCAGTAACTTATTCATTTATATTGCTTTCATAGTAATTGTGTTAATAATATCAGTAATTTTTTTAAAACGTTTATTCCAAAATTATTCAAATACAAAAATACGTCGTTCGGAATTTGTGAGGCGTTAACGTTAATGTACAAGGTCCGATGTTTCATTCAGGATATGAATTATAGTGGGAGAAGATAGTGAAGTGTAACGTGCATCGTGTGGGCGCTTGACCCTCGATTAGTCTTGACTTATCGGTCATGCAATTTATGTCGTAATCATTTCCCACTTAATTTCTAATTAAATTAGGAATTTCAATTATGCCTCGTAATAACTTAGTGGGCGGTATAACGATTAAATGATCAATCAACTGTTGTGCAGGTGAGACTTGCTCTGGACAAGACTATCTCCGTTTACCTTTCTCTAAGAGGAACTGATCTGCAAGCAAGGAGGCAGTCGACGTTCAGCGGTTGCCAGCCACAAAGAATTGCGTCCGGTGAGTGAATTGTTAAACTTATCATTTAGTATTCTACTGTTATTACTTAGTATTTTGTTATTGCATGCAAAATTAAAGAAAAGAAAATGCTTTATCAATCTGTACTCTTAGTAATTCAACTTTCAGTACGACATAAACATTTTGTTAGAGTGGAATTTATTTTTTTAGAAAAATATTACTTCAGTTTATTATTGTTATAATTATGATTATGAGAGGGATCTTTCTGTTTTTTTCTTTTTCATCACATAGATGACTATTAAATTTTATTCTTACATATGAATGTAAAAATTTTTAAAATTTTTAAACATCTTTATGTTTTTTTCTTTTTCATTACATAGATGACTATTAAATTTTATTCTTACATATGAATGTAAAAATTTTTAAAATTTTTAAACATCTTTATGTTTTTTTCTTTTTCATTACATAGATGACTATTAAATTTTATTCTTACATATGAGTGTAAAATACATGTTTCTTTACGCAGGATTTTTTCAATGATTTCAAAACTCTTTCCAAATTATATTCTTTTAATTTCAATCAATTTTGTTTCATACCTTTCCTGCTTGATACGTTATAATTCAACCAATTTTAAAATTCTCATAAAACTCCACATCCCCGTAAATGTAAATCGCATCGCGTCCACGTGAATTAGCCAAAGACGTTCAGTTTATTATTTCTTTTAATTATGAATTTATCATTTTGCCAAAGCAGATTACATTCGCAGGTATAATTTAGATTTATCAGAGCGTGCCAGATGCATGCAATTCTGTCCGGTATCGGCATATTATTATACGTAATTTTTGATATTATTATCAAACGTTCACTGTAACATGCAATTTAACAAACACAGTCTGTACAGTTAAATTTCACGTTTAACCATACTTAATAACAAAACGTCAAATATTTCATTATCGTTTGAAGCATTGATTTCGAAAATCGGAACAGAAATTTTCATGATCTCGTTAGTCGTTGCGTTCACGATTAAAAAGTTATTTTCATTGATATCATCGTCGCTGCTAATGCCGATGAAACAGCAATTGTCAATTGATTAAACACTGCAGAATTCCGGGCAGTTTTTGACAAAGTAAAGTTTATCGAAGGCAAATATAACTGCAATGAGTCGCGTTCTGAATCGTTGATTTCAAAGTCCCCCCCTTTGTTGAATTCCAATCGTCGACAAATTGCGATTGCAATTACCTAAATCGTGAACATTGTAGCGAGCGACAACGTTCCTCAATTCTCTTTGAATTGTTGCCATTGTTATTATCATTGTTGTTATTACAACAGCGACTTGGGTTTTATTGGCTCACTTTGGCACATTTAAACAAGAACATTTGATCGAGAGATATTTTGAAAATAATTCGTGTTGTTCGGTTCAGTTCAGTCGATAACTATTGATTTGAAAGATTTATTAAAACGACACTGTCAATGATATAATTGATGACAATCGATGGCATTATTTATATAATTAATAAATTCCTCGGTATAAATGGTATTGATGTTTATTCGTTTATAAAAAAAAATAACAAAATATTGATACGAATTTCATGACGATTGTCACTTCTGCAGAAATGAATTATCCCACCGTCTGTAACGAAAGATATTAGTGGGAAATTTTTGCAAGACGCGGCAAAGCCACGAGATTATTTGTTTAAGAACGGTCGTGAAACGTTCGGAAGTGTTAGCGAGTTTTCAATCAGATCAATGAAATCCAGAAATGCTTGTCCGTGACCTGTCAGAGAGTTGAGAACGCGTATTGGCCCAGATACTTCTCTGCAGTGTCGATTTCACGAGGCAAAAGATCCGAACCGATCGCGGAGATCGTGAAAACCGGTGAAATCAAGTTCCCTAGGCTAAAGAAATTTAATTCGTTAAGTGAGAGAGGATTGAAGAACGAGAAGAACGAAAAGGACGGACAATTGACAGGATAATGATTATTGATTGGCACGTGCAGTGATCGAAATGGAAGAAGAGGAGATGAGATCCAGTGGATGGATAAGACTGTGCTGTCGAGGTGGAAACACCCCACCACCGGACCGACCTGCCGAGTGAGTAATGATCGAGGAAACTTCGCCAATCCGCATTTAGATCATTACCAGCATCGAAGGTCGATCCTCCTCGCAGCACCGTACCAGTAGGTAAAAACACACGCACACGGAAGCATGTCCTGTTGCATCTCTTCTTCCATGCCACCTCCTTTCTGATCCTGATTCAATTATACATCATCGTCATGGGTTTATGGTTTTATGTAATTTCGTTGGGATAAAATTTACCTCTCCCCGGTTGAAAGAAGTACTTAACAAAGTTCTTTAAGTAAGTTTATTCTTTGATTTAATTCCTCCCGTTCAGCGAGATTGATTTTATTGAAACCGGTTAAATGAAAGCCTTGTTATTTATGAAGGTTTAACGGGTTTGGAATTTATAGGAAAATTTTTGACTCTTCCCGGTTATTTCCTTCTAATTTTGTACTTAGAATGAAGAATTCGATTTAAAGAAACGAATCTCATAGCATTGGAACCCAGTCAATGGTTAAATCCAAAAATGGATCTCCCTGTCTCTCCCTGGCTCTCCCCTGCTCTTCTCGGCGATTTCTTTTTACTTTTGTACTTGGGATGTAAAATTTCACTCAAGGAATCAAATCCCATGTCGCTGGATTCCAATCAGTGGCTAGATCCGAAGTTGGATCTCCCTGGCTCTCCCTGTCTCTCCCTGTCTCTGTCTGGCTCTCTCCGATCGTTTCCTTCTAGTTTTGTACTTAGAATGAAAAATTCGATTTAAAGAAACAAATTTCATAGCATTGGAACCCAGTCAATGGTTAAATCCAAAAATGGATCTCCCTGTCTCTCCCTGGCTCTCCCCTGCTCTTCTCGGCGATTTCTTTTTACTTTTGTACTTGGGATGTAAAATTTCACTCAAGGAATCAAATCCCATGTCGCTGGATTCCAATCAGTGGCTAGATCCGAGGTTGGATCTCCCTGGCTCTCCCTGTCTCTGTCTGGCTCTCTCCGATCGTTTGCTTCTAGTTTTGTACTTAGAATGAAGAATTCGATTTAAAGAAACGAATCTTATACCATTGGAACCCAATCAATGGTTAAATCCAAAAATGGATCTCCCTGGCTCTCCCTCATTTTTTCCATTTTTCTAAGTTTTTTCGAACTGATCATGATTCTAATAAGCTATTTATTTAGCATTTCCTCTCCCAAACTCTGATATATTTAAAATTTCCTTGAATTTGTTTTATATTTCTTTAAACATTTAAAGCGTGGATTTTTTTAAAATAATATATATATAATATCCTAATATCCTAATTAGAACTTCCATATTTTCCTCGAATGTCTTGAAATTTCTTAAACTATTTCAACCATAATCACCTTTTGTCTTAAACTCTATTCTCACAACTAATTTCTCACCTGCATGTTGTTTGCATGAGCGAGTATAATTCGCATGCAAAGTTCTTCTGCAT
Organism: Heterotrigona itama; assembly: GCA_903986555.1. NCBI lineage: Eukaryota > Metazoa > Arthropoda > Insecta > Hymenoptera > Apidae > Heterotrigona > Heterotrigona itama. The sequence goes on from CAJDYZ010007406.1 coordinate 10,767, forward strand.
CTCTTAGCTTCTACAAACCAAGCACATCTCAGTTTTATATTTGACTTTTACAGTTTTTTATTGCTGGAAACGAACTGCCACATTCATTAACGAACATGTTGTTCCATTTGGCAAATAAAATTGAAAAGCAAAATCATATCAACAGCAGTTTTTTAATTAATAAACAAGCAATCAATATGTATTTCTGTTTTTCAATTTTGCTTGAACCAATTGCTTTTCCAAAGTGTCTGTTATACAGATGTACGATCAGTCAGTTTAATCAAGAAAATGTGTTGCAATTCGAAATATTCTGTGTTCAGACAGAAAATCTATATATAGTTGAAGACACCTGTTTTTTCTGTGGAAGCAATACTAATTTGCGGTTTCAGAACAGCTGTCTGACTATGGAGCCTCTTTGGACTCATGGACTTTGGACAGGAGCTTCAAAATTCCACTCAGTTCATGAAGGCAAGCTGTGAATATCTCTGGCTGCTGACAAAATGAACTCGAACAGCTTGGAATTAGTTTAAAGACTTGCAATTTCAATTTCTACCTGGAAATCTGATTAAATTAATGGATAACGATTGTCCAGCGTAGAACTTGAATCAATTAAAAATCTAAATGTTTCGATGAACTTCTTAACTTGATTATAGTCATGGAATTTCTAAATGGTATAAAGACATTGTACGACAACTACGAATTGTTAATTGGTAACTTATTGATGTGAGTGATTGAGTGAATCTCGAGGAAGAATGAAATTTCGAATTTAAAGTCTTTTTATTGAAAAGTTGAATTGAATATAACATAAATCAATGTAAGTGGATTAAAAAGAATCGTTGAAAACGATTGTATAATCATTGAGACTTGCGATGATATTCATATAAATGTACACTATTCTTCTTTTTCTTCTTAATCATTTCGAAGGAGATACTTCATGATACTATAAAACTACAAAAACGACTAATCAGCGAAATTCAAAAAAAGTTCAAATGAAATAAAAGCTTTGCGCGCTTGAAACAGAACTTACAGAAAGCAGATTGATTCAAGTGAGATCCATATATATTCTTCTATATCTTTATTTGAAAGATATCAAGATATAAATGCAAAAAAAAAAAAAAAATTTTTTTTAAAATATCAAATATGTTGGCAGCACATAACTGTAATAAAAGGAAGGCGAGGGAAGAAGATAAAATAAAATTTGAAGAATCAAAAGATTCTTAAATTCTACTGTTTCTACTTTTCAGAGGCGTTGTCAAAGCTTTCAATAATAAATTTTTGAACAGAGGATTTTCGTCAGGTGTCTGTAACGCTCTCTTTATAAATCATAGACTGACTACTGTGACAAAAGATATATTGTGTCGTATTTTTAAGCTTTCGTCAAATGGCCAGGGTAACTAGTTGTAAGGCTAGCTACATAATTAGTGGACGCATCATCGCTTGTACGACTTTGTAGCTGTGCGTTTTTCTAAAATGTAAATAAATTATCGTGTCAACATCTATCCTCCCTGATGCATTTCTTTTTCTCTTTTGGAAAATTGAAAATTACCTGTTCTTAATTGAGAAAAAAAGAAAATGTAGTACCTTAATAATTACAGATATCTCTTAACAAACATATATACATCGTTTCTCTAAATAATTTTTATTGCCACCATAAATATACAAAAGAAGAACACGTTCTACAAAGTACAAGTTCATACGTTATTCGAAAAAGGAACATAATTTTTCTTTCGTATTTTCGCAGACCTCGGTCAACGTAGGACACTACGATTGCATAGGTAATACCCACATTTATTTATACAAACCCACATATACTTATACAAACAGTTCTTAAATGTTACGCTACAAGTTAAAGCTACCTAGAAATTTCTACACGATGAAAATTTAACGTTTACAAATTTCAACGAATATTCTGTCATTGACAGGACGGATTTTGTAGACTGATTCGGGCTCCTCCACTCATTCAAAATGTTCCTCTCTCTGTGCGCGAGAATCGACAGAGAAGACAATAATGAATAACTTCGCAGCAACCTTCTGCGAAGGTTCCTAAAAAACGAATGATTTTTTTTTTTTTCTTTTTTTTCTTTTTTTTCGACGATATTCTACGGTACAACGACTATCACAGACACGTTTTCGAAAGCATCGATGAAAAATGCTCACCAGCGCTTACCAATAAATGCACGCGATTCACGAACGTAAACACAACCGGACTAGATGAAGAAGAGAAACGTAGATCTTGTGAACGCAGAGAAGCAGAGAGAGAGAGAGAGAGAGAGAGTGCATCGATCAAACGGCCACGTTGAAATTGAAATAGAAAATAGATCGGCTGTTCGAATTGAAACGAAACAGAGAGCACCGATTTAAATTCGTGGATCATTATTAAAGCGTACTCGAGCTGATTGAAGATTATTCGGTCACTGTTACTTCAAAGTAATAAATGCCTTTTAATAACGTTTTATCAAAAATCGTCAGCTTTGTTATTAATAGATATTGTCTGCTTCGGTAGAAATAGAACTCTCTCGCTGTCGAGGAGAACCGAAATTCGTACGAGAAGACTATTTTACTGATTTGAGGGACTTGGTACCAAAATGGCGCCGTTTCGACGAGCCCTTTAACACTAAACGTAACCGGCG
>CAJDYZ010007406.1:32664-43743 GCA_903986555.1 Heterotrigona itama
CTTCCAATGGTATTCAAAGAATGGAATTATATTTAAATTCTGTTTCTTTAAGTGTTACTATATTCAAAAGTTATAAAATCTACCTGCTATAAAGAGACCAGGTAAACCAGGCTTATCAGACATAGTATCCATTACATACAATGGCATCAGCATATCTGTAGATGTTATTCTCTTTTGAAGCAACGGATCACACTTATAATATTTACTATATATTGCTAATCCTGAGAAACACGTAGTTATTGAAAGTATTGTCAAAATAGGCCATGCTATCCAAAGTGCTTTCTGTGCTGCTTTTATATCTCTAAAAATATTGTATAAATTAATAACATTTCTTCTTCATTTATTCGTTGTAATACTTACTTTACTGTTAGTAGACGCTGCACTTGAACCTGATTTACGCCATACAATGATAGGAACGTGCATAAACCTCCAATAGTGAGCGACCACCAAGTATGTCGAACTGTGGGGTCTATCGAAATACTTGGAAAATATTTTATAATTAATTACTTGAAATTCATTTTTCATCGTGACGTGTATCATACCTGTCGAATTCAATTCTACTTCCTTCCTCTGCTATCTGCCAGATTTTGCCTATACTTCCAACTTCATTAGCAGCTGTAATAATAATAATAAAGACAGAAACGAACATCAACAATCCTTGAAACACGTCTGTGATCAGGACGGCTTTGATACCCCCTATGCTTGAATAGAAGGCGCAAACTAAGCCTATGATAATAATGCTGCCAGTTTTAGAAATTCCTGTCGTTGCCTCTAATGCTAAAGCAGGAGCATATAGTACAACACCGGAATACAAAAGCAGTTGCAGCCAGTACACAAAACTAGCCATCATCCTAGCTTTTACTCCAAAACGTTTTTCTAAGTACTAAAAAGAAAAAAAAAAGAAACAAGTAATTAAATAGATATCATTATCTAAATTATGTTTATTAGACAGACCTCATAAGCGCTTGTTGCTTGAAGTTTAAAGAATACTGGTAAAAATCCATAACAAACAAGAGGAGTTCCTATGAGGTATGATAAATTAATTACTACAAATTGTGTTCCATATGTGTAATTTTCTGCAGAGACACCTAACAAGGTAATTGCAGACATGAAGGAAACGACTAGTGCAACACCTACAGGCATGATACTCATGGACCTGCTGGCAATGAAATATTCCTGTAAAATAATGTTAGTTTAACATTGTTTTAAAAAGAAACTTACAATTTTAAAAGAATGACATACACACCTCCATAGTTTTTTGTCGTCCACCACTGAACCGATAGTAGATGCCTATGCCCACACTTATGAATAATGTAGCTGCTATAACCAAGTAATCTTCCCATTGTAACGTACCTTTTTCCATGCTATTGTTCTATTCACACAAATGAAGAATACTTTATTAATTTTATTTATTTTTATAGATACACCACAGTTTACTAACCAATGAATAATACCATCCAAAAAGAAAGTATTGTGATAAATTGTATCCAAGCTGTTAAGATGCAATCTAATCTACACTAGGTCTGCTTTATTAAGCATCATATCTTTACAATATGTTAAGCATTATTTGCCAATATTATCTGTTACAAGCTCACATTGTTATATCATTGATGCTAAAACTCACATTCTACTGTAATTCTTTTCAGAGTGAAAAAGGAACTCTCTTTCAGAGAGAGAAAAAAGTATTACTTATGAAATCTAAGTTCCAATGAAATCATATGAGAAACAGATTAATTCGTACAAAGATCAAAGAAGTTCATGTGCAAATGGTGCTAGCTTTCCCATCATGAAGAAAACGATTTAGTTATATCATTTAATACCAATGTTAATACAACAATTTGCAATACTGAGATTATTACAAACATTCGTTTGACCGATATCTGTTATCAACCGCGTGAGGGTTCATGTAATCATATCTTTTTCAATGATTTAAATCGACGTCATGGATTGTATCAAGGAATTAGCTGCAATCGATCACGATGATTCTCGTGCTTGTTAAGCCGTGTCAACGATAGTTCACGCTGCTAGAAAGAAGCTAAGAAGAATTAAAGTGTCGCACATGGAGCACGTTGCTCGACTTACCAGGAGTGTCGCGATGTCGTTCGCCGATACAACTGGCAAAAGTGTTTCGCCACGTCGGATCGCTCTTGATCCGCGTCGCGAAGGCTCTGACCCTTCTTAACCACTGTTAGTGGATTTTAACGCGCTCGACACTTCGCGTGAAAAAACAGTCGCGTTAGTATACAAGGACACGTGGGAAGGAGGCAGGCACGCGCAATAACTATATTCGAGTAACGCGCATGCAAAGTTTAAACGGTATGAGAATACCTATTTCAAACACGTTTTCATACATCTCAATTCAAACAACGGAATTTTATCAAAATCTTTTGTTTAAGTTGGAACATTTCGAAGATTATTTTTCCTTCGTTAATGTATCGAGCATTGAGGATTTGTTAACTTTAGAAAATGTCAGATTGGTGAACTTGGAAGATTGTCCTTTCTTGTTGATGAAGTGTACATTTAATCGGCGATTAAAAAATCAAGCTCCGTTGAGAGTTGTTAATCTTAGAAAATATCAGTATCTCATCGTGATCTTTCATTGGAAATGAATTTCTAACTTTAGGTTGGAAAACTTGAAGGATCGTCCTTCTTTGTATACGCGGTGTGCATTTCATCAATGATGAACTCTGGGAATTTATTGCGAATTCCAATCTCCTGGGAAATATCGAAAATTTTGCATACTCTGAGGAATATTAAAATTCTTCTATGAAGAATCTTCGTCTTGAAATGGAACATAGAAGAAGCTTGTAAATTTCTCAATTTGAATTTCGATAAATAGACCTTCATATCTGAAAACTAATTAAGGAATCTAAAACTAATTAAGTTTTCGTAAGAGAAAATTTCGAGCTTGTTGATTTTGATTTATAATCAAGATTGTGCGATATCTTTTTGCTAGTAGGAGAAATTGAATTTGTTTTAAACTCAATTTAATGGTACAAACACGATTCAAAGCTTCCACAATGAGAACCACTGTTCTCCGGTTTTGAACGGAGACTATCGTCATCCGGGCAAAGGTAACCGGCGTTTAAATATTCAGTTTGCCCAAATGAATGCAGCTGTTGAACAAAGTTAATCATTTCTTTTATTCCGAGCAACAAATATTAATATGTATTTCAAACGTTTATTTTGTTGAACATTTTAAGATCCGTCTTGTTTCATCACGTGAAAACGTAATTACTTGCACTTGCGTTATGCAAAAATTATGCAACATGTGGCTGATGTCCCAGTTTAATTGTTAGATAGGAATTCAATTGATTGGATGAAACTCGACAAACTCGGTAAACTGAAGAATTCACTGGCTATAAATTCTTCAATTACGTAAGAGTGAAAAATTTCACTCTGTAAATTTGATCTTGAACTGCAATAGTAGTCGGGAAGAAATATCTGCAACAATATACTGAAAATTGTGAAATGGACCGTAAAAATCCATAAAATAAAATTATTCGAATTCGATTAAATATCTTTCTCGATGCAGCCATCGATTAATAATATTTTTCTCGTTTTCATTGATACCTGATTTCTCGGAGCCACGGATACTTTGTCTCGAGGTTGGTCGATCTCTCGCAGCTCATTCGCGCAATCGACTCGTTTGAAATAATAGATTGCAGCGAGAAATGTGTATAAAATTGTTTGTCGCACTATAGCGATGACAAACAAAAAGCCATTTGCTTGATCAAAGAAAAATAAACAGTTATTGCCATTTTTTGCTAAAAACGTTCAATTCTTGCAATATTATCGCGTTTCACTGTGAACGAGTATCACCTAACCTTAACCTAACTTCAATCTGCTCGTTTGAAATGGCAGATTACAGTGACAAGTGTGCGGAGGATTGTTCGTTCGACTATGGCGATGACAAACAAAAAGGCGTTTGCTTGATCAAAGAAGAGTAAGTAATTATTGCCATTTTTGCTAAAACGTTCAATTCTTGTAGAATTATCGCATTTTCACAGTGAACGAGTATCATCTAACCTAACCTAACCTCAATCTAATCGAGCGCATGGTGTTCTGTCACAATACAAACCTTTTAGTCGAATAACGTAAAACTATGTGATAAAAGTATTAATTATATTGTGGTATTTTCTTAAATGATTTACTTTCTTCCTTGACGGCAAGGACTTTTCATTGACGTGTAATACAATTATTGCAGGTTTATATTGGAAGATCGTATTAGACATTTAAGTGATGACACTTCTCCATTGGACGATCCGCCATCCAAAAAAATCAAATATGATAATAAGAAAGAGAAGCATAGAGGGCAAAACAAGGCAAGGCCACCGCCATTTAAGACACAGCGCAAACTGAACTTGTGCCCCAAGATAGCAGATCAAGCAGTGGACGAACCTGAAAAGAAATGCGACAATGGTCAATGTATATTCCTGCACGACAGAGTTGAATATTTGAAGATCAAGCCAGATGACATTGCTGATGAATGTTGCATCTTTGAGCTCACTGGCAGATGCCCCAGAGGCATTACTTGCAGAATGGGTTCCAAACATTTGACTAAGGAAGGTTTGAATATCGTTGACAACGAGAAACTGGAGGAATTTGCGAAAAGACCACCTTCTATGAAGAATCATTTGACTAAAGATATTCAGACTCGATTAAGAAAACACAAGTATAATTTTTCTAAAGCTGAAAACATTGTTAAGGCAAACGGGCCATCTAGGAAAAAGGTAGAAATAAAAAATGTTACAGCAGAACCAAGATTAGAAAATATTGAACAAGACTTAGGGATAAAAAATGTTGAAGAAATTGACAAGCTGTCGGAGAAAGATAAACTGGAGATAAAAGACAGTTCAATATTAGATACTTCTATCAATGAATCTAAGAACGAGACCATTGAGACTCAGAATACAATAAAAAAACTTGGTCCTGTTGAAGATTACGATTTGATCAAATGTAGGTACTCGGAGAAGAAAAAGGTTGATTGGAAAAATAAGATACTGTTGAGTTCATTAACTACAGTGGGCAACCTGCCGTTTAGAAGAATTTGTAAAGAATACGGAGCAGATATAACTTGCGGAGAGATGGCTTTGGCACCAAAGATACTGCAAGGAGCTCATGAAGAATGGGCACTAGTGAAAAGGCACGAATCAGAAAATATCTTTGGTGTACAGCTTTGTGGGAACAATCCGGGAGTATTAACAAGATGTGCACAGTTGCTAAATGAAGAAATCGATGTCGATTTCATTGATTTGAATCTTGGCTGCCCTATAGATTTAATTTATAGACAAGGAGGAGGAAGCGGTATGCTGAACCGACTAAATGTTTTAGAAACTGTTGTGAAATCTGTTAGCCAAGTTATGAATATACCTTTAACTGTAAAAACTAGGACAGGTGTTTATATAGACAAACCTATTGCACATACTTTAATGCCAAAGTTTGTTGATTGGGGTGTGTCCATGATTACTGTGAGTAAGTTAATTACATTTTGAAATCTGTTGTTTTAAAATCTCAAGAAATCATGTTGAAAAATATCCACTGTTAATTGCGTAAATTAATTAATGTAGGTTCATGGTAGATCACGCGAACAAAGATATACGAAATTAGCCGACTGGAATTACATAGAAAAATGCGCGAAAGCGGCAGATCCCGTTCCAGTATTTGGAAATGGAGACATTTTATCATACGACGATTATCAAAGAGTGCGGGACGCATATTCTACTATCTATGGAATCACCATAGGACGTGGGGCATTGATAAAGCCATGGATATTCACCGAAATAAAAGAGAAAAGGTTAATAGATATATCGAGTACAGAAAGATTCGAGATTTTGAGAAAATATGCCAAATATGGCCTTGAACATTGGGGCTCGGATACTCGTGGTGTTGAGACGACGAGGAGATTCATGCTAGAATGGATATCTTTTTTGCATAGGTAACTTTAATTAATTATTATGTATATATATTTACATAAATTATTAAATTTCATTTTTAATTATAGGTATATTCCTGTTGGAATATTAGAAAGACCACCGCAAAGGATCAATGAGAGACCACCATTTTACAGAGGTCGCGACGACATGGAAACGCTAATGGCTAGTTCAAATTCTGCAGATTGGATCAAATTATCGTAAAATATTTTCACTCGCCATCGCATATTTAATGCAATTGCTTTGTTTAACTTGGATTTTATTTTCAGAGAAATGTTACTAGGAAAAGTGCCTGAAGGATTTAATTTTCTGCCAAAACACAAGGCGAACGCGTGGAAATGATGTATATGTCGTATACATCAGAACAGAATAGTTTTATATCGAAACATTCTCTCTGTTCTATTTTTATTAAATAGATTTATTGGAATAAATTGTAGATGAGAAGAGCAAAAAATCTTTTTTATTTTGTTAAACACTCACATGGACACTCACAAACAGTCACATGGACAAGGAAATAAACAGCTTCGATAAAACGAATCATATAGATTACAAATTTATATATATTTGATAATATACATAATGATTCTGTATAAGAATTTTTTTGCACCACTAAATGTTCAATCGTTTAAAATTTGAAGAAATTAAAAGAATTTTGACTTCTTAATCCTTAATTTCTCTGATATAATATGATGCAAGAAACTATTGGTGATTAATAATGTTTAGTTATATCTCCAAGGACAGATTTTGGCCACATACAATCACAACCACTGGAAATTTGTTTGATGAAAGGTTCCCAACACTCGTTTTCCCATCGTCGCCTTACCAATATCAAAGTTCTACTTCTTTGCACGCAATGAAAACCATTATATACGCATTTCTGAAATAAATATACTCCACTTAATACAAGAGAAGAAACAAGAGATCTGCTTCTATGGAGATCTTCCAAAACTAACCATCGGTAAAGATCAATATTTTACGCCATTGTATTCACAAGATACAATTATAGAAATTTATAGAACGTAATATAGAAATTATTATCGTAGAAACTTAATATATTATTAAAATACTAACTAAATTAACTTCAATCAACATACAACTTTATTCAGGTTTGACTATCAAAGTAAAACAATCGTTTCTCTTTCAGGATTCTCTGGATTCCCAAGAAACGCCTAACTTACCAACTATAGTATTCTCTACCCAATGGGTATATATATATATTCTAAATCATTTTGCTTAAGATTTTTTTTTTATTTTTCTAAAATCTACCTGCTTTGATGGATTGGCACGTTGCAGGCTATCTAGCAAAGCGTTACTTTTACAGTAAACCTCGTGATAAAGAGGCGGTTGATACTCGTACTCTGAATCGTCTAGTTGCACTGTTTCCGTTACAGTTTCGCATAAACTATAGTACTCCTACAGACAAAGTGCAAAATGTTAAATTTCGCTTTTCATTTATTTCTTTTTATTGGGTACATCACGACTGACAGGCAATGAATTTCTATTGCCCCGACTGAGGATCCATTGCCTCTTCCCAAGTTTCTCAGTGTGATCTTCTTCATCAGGTAGGTGGAAAACATCCTGTAAGTTCCTTTCATACATATTTCTTAAGTCGTGGTAACTTCTGTTACATTTTTTGCAGAGGTCATAGCTCATTTGCCCTGACACTGCCATAGCTGCTAACTGGAAAAGAAAAGTTTCTAAATTATAGAGCAGGGCTACGCATTTTTTATGAATTTTTTTTCATAAACAAACTTCTTGCAACTTTAAATTAAGAGATGAATATTCTTCAAACATGAATTGTCCGGTAAAAAAAAAGGTTACATTGCAGAGAAATGTAATTCAAGAAATTGTGAATCGCATAATGGAAGAATTAGTTACAAACATGACAACACCGAGATCAGATATAGTAAGATTTTGGCTGTAACAAGGGGGAGATATTAAAAAGCTAGAGGCAACAAAAAAGTTGCGAAAAACGAGCCATTGATAATCGACGATCGTTCTAGCGTTTTGTCAGTTGCTACATTATTAAATGACCGATTCACTCCACTTCCATTCCCACTTGGCAGAACCCTCTGCATACGATTTATGCTTTATCAAGTTTGATGGTCTCTAACTCTGACTGAGACCTCCGTCGATGCTTGAATTTTAACGATGACGCAACATGACGTCACGAAATATCATTAAGGACCCGTGGCATCATCATTTTTTTTTTTTTTCTTACCATTTCAATTGAAACACAAATTACCTTTATGAAGTACATACAACGAAATTCTCACAAATGTTGCATAAAATTAATTAATAAACGCTTGGAATTATGGCAAGAGCAACAACATGATGAAGTCGTGTTAAAATAGTTCAATGAAAATCATTAGTTGAGACTTAACTTAAGAGAATTAATCGAGCTAGTCTCGTGATCAATTGGTTAGTGATGTCAGAAATCAGTGTGCCGTTGACGAATCTTTAAAGACGATGATACTCCCGCGAAAAATAGAGTATGAACCGGTCAGCAAGGTCGATCGTGATTGAGCTGACGTGCTTCGCGTCGCACGATATAAATTGGTCTTCCCCGTGCCGATCTCCGTGGCTCTGCCTTTCAATTGACTGTGGAATAGTATTCACCTAGCAAAAGCACAGGAATAATTTGGAAGTAAACTTGATGACAAGGTAATTTCCTTTGCCAAAAAATTTTTCTCCAAGTAAAATCACTGACAAATAAAAGGTCAGAATCGTTAGATATTGTAAATGCTACACTTTGGGTATTTTATATTTTTGGAATGTATGTTTACACGTTACGTGCTTTCTGAATAATCTTCTACTTTTGAATTCTTGATAAGTGCACGAAAATCGATAGCCTAATGATTCAAGGTCCAAAAAAATAAAAATTCAAAGTTCCATCCAAGCTCTCTTCTTTCGATAATATTTGCCAAAGCCTGATTCAACGACAGCTTTAATACTTCAAGGTGTTCGAAAACCAAAGTGTTGATCATCAAGTGACCAAAATTAAAAGCGAATTAACAGTTTCAGGAGGGGGTCAGGGGAGGTCATCAGCTCGAACCAAGCGTATTCTCCACGCGGTGGCACGTCGGTGTGTGGTAGGTAGTTATCCAATTGACAGTGCCCCCGTCTGACATAGTTCAGTCGACGACGAACTCAGGATGATCCGACTGCATCTCTACCAGCAGTGACGTTTTTCTAACTCTGCGTTCCAGTATCCAACGAATTGCGTTCATCCAGCGTGTGCTTCGTCCAACTTTGCCTCCCAACTTTCCTCCCAACAAGAAAATAACATAGTGAAAGGGCCGTCTACGTTACTGTAATCGTTGAGAATATATCGACATGACGGTCCCTATAAGATTGTCCAGAGACACGATCGTGCTTTGGGACCGGCTCGCTGGTCCAGTGAGAACAAACTCGGTCAAGGTTGACCGCTGTCAGTGAAACTGATCCTTTTTTTTTTTCTGGCTGCTCTAGAGCAGCCGGTGACGCCGGTTCTACCGACAGCTTCTTCTGGAACAAACACGTGTCCAAGTGGGGGGAGATGCAAGAGGATCAGCGCGATTGACATGGCAGCCGACCTGTACGCGAATGGATCCGTGAAGTCAACGTCCGGCAGGTGAGAGATACAAGCAGATAAGAGATAATTTCAGATAAGCTCCTGGGCTTCTTTCTCCTCTCCGTATGCTTTGATGTTTGCTCATTGGCCAACATCTATGAGGACAAACTGGATGGAAATGGAATGACAATCCATGCCTCGAGCCAGTATTATTGATTGTGAATGGAAAAATTGGCAATCGTTGGAACTGTTTGCTTGGGGCTTCTGAGAAATTGGCTGAAGTGTTTGCTCTTGAATGTGACTGGAGGATTACTGGTTGCAATGAAAGTGTCGGAATAAGTTAGAATAGAAAATAGAAATTATCATTTTTCTAGAAAAATTACACATTTGAATGGTTTTCTTGTAAAACAGTACATGAACAAAAAGCATGTAGCTTTAGTTTTGATTTCTTTAGTAAAATTCGTCGATCCTCTCTTTAGCAAGATTTTCTGAACAAGTAGATCAACGTGAAATATGTAAAACATATGTTAATTGATATAAAGTAGCATTAGGATTCGGTGAAGCAAGTATTATGTAAAATGTTACGTCAGAATTCATGGAATTCTAAAACGAAGAGAGGAATACTTGATACTCTGATGAAGAGATACAAACGGCAGTCTACAATTTTGATTGTTACATTGTTAACATTCTGGTTTTGGGATGATTCCTGCAAGAACGTGATTTCCTCACGTTTTTTGCGGCAATTTTCATGACAATGAAACCGTTTAATAGCCGTTACTGCTGTCTGAGTTAATAACCAATTGACCCTCGACCTCCTGAGCAAAGGTTCCATTGATGAACGCCGTTAGACAAAACTTGAACAGTTGGTCAACTCGACTAATATTTCATCGAAAGATATACTTCTGATTTTGAATATCAAATTTCAATTACTCGCGCACGACTGAAAAAACATTCAAACGAACAGAGGGAAAATAAATCAGGAAATGAATGGAAGCACGGGTCGTCTAATTTAAAATCATCAGGTTGTTGTGTGAATCACTTGACTTGATCTCAATGCAAAGTCGTTTCAATAAATTCACGTGGCATGTGGAAAATCACGACAGACGTGAGATTATTGTGACAGACTTCTCGAATTCTTCCTTTTCCTTCCCTCTAAATTCATGGTATTCTCTTTGTCGTTCGAAAGAATTAACGTACAGCCGAATGAGCGTTCACGTCAACTACTCAAAGAAAAAATTAAGCACAAACATGTGCTCTTTTTTGATAATATTGACAAGGATCAGCACAAGTGTTGACCTGTTTCTCGAACAGTTTTTGCCGGGCATTCCTCGTGGACAGTCGTCACACTCTTGTTTACTGGGTGTTTGCAAAGCGTATATTAAGCCCCTAATTTACATTTCTTAATATCCTTTGTACTGCCACCTCGAACTCACTCAGGGTCGAATGTTCCATTTAACTAACGAAAAACGATTTCGCTGTAGTTTCTCAAAAATAGAGTATTAACTGTAACTAAAAATTAATTGAAGAGGGAGTTCATTTAAATGTGTAAATTTCACCGTTTTTTTTTTTTTTTTTTTTTTTTTTTTTTTTTTT
>CAJDYZ010007410.1:5616-16556 GCA_903986555.1 Heterotrigona itama
AATGAAATAAATAGTTTAGCACAAGTTCTGCAAAATTAAGCAACCTCTCTATCAAAGTCGATGGGCGAATTGTTGAATTAAATTTATGGAACAGTTTCAGGCACATTGTTAAAAATGCATCTTCATCTTTTAAATACCGGAAAAATTTCAATAAATATTTCACGAGAGAAACAGATTATTTCATATATATTAATTTATTCCAAACTCCTGCTGAAAAATACCTAGCGGATATGTTTGTCAATGTCAAAACCAATATAAAAATAATTAATTATTTCAATTATTTCAAATTGACGAACGTGACACTCTGTGGAAGCAACTTATCTAAATACGTTTATTTATTTCAAATATTATTTTTAACCAGCACTGAATTTGAACGACGTTGTCGATAAAGATCTGCCAAGTTTCTTTCTTTCAAGACAATCCAAAGTTTCTCGAGCTTGATTCAACAAAATTGAACGTAACAAAGTACTGAAATAGAAGAGCCGGTTGATGCATGTTCGATGCATCTGCTTTAAAACGAAATTTCATTTATACATTTCTCTTACGCGGCACAATACTCGAGCTTGAAATAGGTCGAAAGCTTCAAGCACGGGAGGCGGAGGAGAGGACTGGCTTGCAATTTCATTTCGCGGAAACGCAAAAAACAATGTTCTTCTTTAGAAAGCGGGCTAATTGAAAGGCTAACCGCAGAAATTAGGTGCCCTCCCTAATATCCTGTTTCAGTTATTCCTGCCTTGAAAAAAATATGTTTTCAGAAATGTTTGCAACCAGCTGCACGTTGAACAGCCAGCCATTGCGTTGTGAATCGCCGTTGCATTTAGATAAGATAGTTTCAGACGTGCATTTTTTTCAAATACTCAGTCGGAGCAATAGTGTCGAGTGTAAGACGCGTGCACAATGTAACTGATAGCATACTCGCAAAGAAATTCTGCAATAATTCTTTGGCAATGAAGTTGGCATTCAGATAAAAAATACTATTACTATTTATAGTTTCTTTTATTTATATGAGATATTATTTAAAATATGTAATACTAAGGAAATATTTAAAATATTAGATGATTAAAGAACAGTTTAAATCTGGTAAACAACATATTTTTATTTGATTTAAATAATCCCGAACGTAAAGTAAAATTTTTCAAATTAAGGTAAAATTTTAATTTGATTTGAAATATTTGAAATTATTAAGAGGGAAATTATTAAGATCGAAAGATTGGATTTTTTGAACACATCAAATATTCTGCAATTCCATCAATGCGTAAATCTTTTGAAGTTGAGACATTCAACAGTTTCCTTTAGAGCAACAGAATTTTTCATAAGAAAAATATGTCAAATTGTCACAAGGGACGAATAAGAGTTAAAAATTTATCGAATTTCAGTTATTGTATTACGTTGGATGTTGGGTGAAATAATATTTTAAATGAAATGTAAATATATTTATAAAGATTATTTTCCACGGTGTTTCATTAGAAATAATTATTCATTTTCATATTGAAATATTACTTGAAATTTATTCGATTTTATAGAATTATATGAAAAATGTATTTCAGTTACGCATTTTTCATGATGAATTTGAAATAGCTATTCTTCCTAATACATTATTTATTTTTGTAAGTGAATGAAGTTTTGTCTACGAGATAGTTATGTATGAGTTTTAATGCCACGTTTTATGTTTCTATGTCGCAGATTGAACAAACGTTTGAAATCTGTTAGAAATTGTATTTAATGCTACTAATTATTATTTGTTTTTTGTTATTTTCCTCTGAAATAATTTATTATTAAATTGTTATTAAATTATTATTTCCGTCTGAAATAATAATTGTCAAAAATAATATTTAACGTAATCAATGTAAATTTCGAAGCGTGAAATATTATTTTAAATAATAATTTTTAATACGTCTTGAACAATTATTATTTCAATCGGTAATTCCCATTCACATCTGAAATAAACAATATTAATATACTCATACGTATGACAGTCATATCACATACAAATAAAATAAATTTTCAAATAAGAGTGTTTCAATTACTATTTTAAATACTTTTTGTTTCGAAGTTAGCGCTTGGTTGAACTTTTTTTTTTTTTAAATTTCGCAAAGAATACGTGCAGAATTGATTGATCAATTGACCGATTTGAACATTTACGATTAATAAATCGCCGAATAATGTTAATCGTCAAATGACGTTAATGTTAATGAATAATGTCAATTATCAGCTATTAGTCATTACATCGAATTTGATTCTAATTTTATTTAAATTAAAGATAGGTATACTTTGAAATTGGAATAAAGCATCGACGATTTAGGGTTAAGATACTTAATCGAAATATTTTCTGATTTAATACTAAAAAATATATTCCTGATTTATACTGTATAGAGTGATGGTATATAGCTACATATATATGGTACACACACACACACACACACACACACACAATCCATTATGTTATTGCGTATTCTTATTCAATAAATAAATGAACTCTGATAGTTAAAACTTACATTTTATAATTATAATAATTAATATAATTCTTTTATGTATATAAATATAAACTCCTTCTACATCTAACATTTTATGTTTTTTATTTGTTGTCTCATTCTTAAAATAGAATGGAGTCTATTAATAATATACTTAAATAAATTTTTTGACTTAATAGAAAATCTTTATTATAACAATTTATTTAATATAAAATGTAAAATTAAAATAAAATTAATTTAAATTAATTGAAATAAATGTTATTATAATATAAAATAATAAATAATATATTATATAATTCATATTATAAAAACTTAATTATTTTTTTTTATTTTATTTAAAATATTTTAATGGCGAAACGACAAAAATCTCGCTTTCAAGCGGTGTCGATGCAAAAATCAGAATCACGGTTCAGTTGCCGAGACTCCGGGCGAAACTCCGAGAGAAATTCAACCAAAACATACATACAATTAAGCAGAATGAAAACAGAATGAAAATTTTGGGGGGAGTATAATACTTATAAATATTTATAAATTTGCACGAGTATTTGTGAAATAACAGAAAAGATTAAATTTGATAGGAAATTTTGTTTTAGAAAAAAAGTCACATTTGATTTGAGATGTTTAAACGGACATCAATTAATTAACAAATTAATCTCCGTAATTCTTTCCAATTGCTAAAAACCTTAGTGTTGCAGATAGTCTTTCCTCTGCACTAGCTGCATCATGACTGTATTTCTTTTTTTCAATCCTTGGACGAATTTTATTCAACAGATAATAAAAAGCAGAGTCATCTATACACAGATAATTTCTATAATCGCAAGGTTCAGTTGTCTTTAGCTCTTTTAATAACGCGAAATTGGAAAATCTGTTTTTCTGAATTAACCATTTTTTTTGCCCATTTTTTTTTTCAGGGCAAAAAATATGGCTAATCCAGAAAATTAATTTCTTATTAATTTCTTTCTATTTTTTGTAAGTAATAATAAACCTTCTATTACTAACATGATCGAAGATGATCCGACATTTGCGCTGGTAATTGGTTCACGGACCATAACGAGTGACCAAACCGTATATAATAATTCGTCGCTTTCTTTTTGAACTCGTCGGTATAATATCACTGAATAGAAATTATTAAGAAGTAACGAATTTATTATTTGTTTCGCCTGGGTTATATTTAAATATATTTAAAACTGAGAAAATATTGCAATTTTGAGACAAAAAATTCTCGACGTGCGTGGCACGTTGTTCCAGCGCAAGAGGTTGAAACACATGTTTCAACGTTGGCGTCGCATGAAAAACTGAACAATCGGAGGCAAGCTGACTCTGATGCATGCATCGCCGCATATTTCAACGTGTGTGGGGGCCTTAACAGCTGAAGTAAAAATTTAATCCTTATTTGTAATTAACAATTAAAATTGAAACGTGATCGTGAATTGCGATATCTAGTCTATAGATTATTGGAAAAATTTCATCGTTAACCGTCGATTAATTTTTACCTAACTTTCTGAACTCACGTATATTCCGATACGGAAAGAAACATGGCGTTTCGTAACACAAACTTATGCAATAGATACGCGTCATACGAGAACTTTGAATTTTGATTCCAGCTGGGAGTCGAAACTACGAAATTTGTTCCTAGCAGAAGGAGAGGTATATTTACAGTTTATAGCACCTCTGATAGGGGTAAACGTACGTTCGAACTACGTACATAGGAAATAACTAGTTTACCTAGTATTCCTGTATACGAGTACTGCGCGTATACTTAGTTTACCTATCCTTGGAGAATTACGAGTTCCTACGAAGGTGACTAGCAACATTTCAAAAGATTCTAATTGAAACTGGTATACGTGCTTCAATAATTACGACTGTTACAATTTAATAGGTTTTGCGTCCGGACACTGCTCAGACCTAAATATTTTTTTATAAATTTTTACAGGCTAAATATTTCCCGCTCAAAAATCTTAGAGCACTTAAAAATTATTTCATATAATTAATTTATTTCATATTTTTATTTTTTATACTTTCATTAAAAATTATTTTAATATTCAGTACTTATTAGTGAATTATGGTTTATATTTTCTAATACGATATAATGCAATATATATATATATATATATACAATATATAATAATAATATATAATACATATACAAGATGTAATAATAATAATACAATATAATAACACAATATATTAATACATTAAAAGAGTCTTTATTATATAAAGTATGTTTTATATTTATTGTATTTAATTATATATTTATTTACATGATAAGTGTTGTATTTATTGTGTATAATTTATAATTTATATTCATTGTACTATTTTTATTATACAAGTATAGTACTTGTTATAAAATTTCTGAGGCTGTACATAGTAAAAGAAATAAGAAGATTTGATAAAAACATTAATCTTTTAACTCAATTTTTTCTTTCAATTAAAGGATTTAATCTTAGCCAATCGAAAAGGAAGATTTTTTTTACGAGACAAGAGATCTAGGAATTGAAATTTAGAAAAATTTGAAAAAAGAAAATGTATGGTTAAAATTAACGTTACAGACATTTTTTGTGCAAATCAGATAACACATATCGTGTGTCAGTAGCTATGGCTATTCAGTATTTTCTTTTACCAGATAGATAAAAAAAAAGAATATAATTAAAACAACATTCATTTCAAAAATGCTACGTAAAGATTAAATCACTGCTTAAATTCACCATTAAACTTTAGAAAAAATAAAAAATTGAGCTTCAACTTGAAACCAATATAAATTTTGATTTTTACACGCATCTTTCGCTTTTACTTTATTTCAAAACAATCTTTTCGCCACGGCTAGTTCTTTAGTACTAACTGATAACATTAATTAGTGGTCATAATATATACTATACTTTATGTATAGTTCGTCTTTCTAGCTAGGAATTTTATTACACACTTGATGTGTAATATGTCTCTAATGGATTAAAGTAAATTTTGGAGTAAAAGATATTAAGCGAAAGATAATAAAGATAAGATTAATTTAATTTCTTAAATTTATATAGAAGCATGATAAAAAGAAATATAGATACTTATTAGAATGACCTTCTATGCTGTTTCCGCACACTTTTAATCGAGTTAAACTTATTATGCAAATAATAATATAATTGAAATATAATCTTAAAAACTTTTGTAAACAAAAAGAAAAATTAGAAGGATTCGCGCGATTTTTAAAACGAGTCAGATCGTTATAAATTTGCAACATTGTATATCATTAATTTTATATGTATCAATAAAAAAAAATTATTACTACCATATTAATTCTATATTGAAATCTTAACGAAGATTTTTCATATTTACAAAAAGAACAAATATTTAAAACAATAATAATTATTCGTTAGCTTTGTATAACTTCATTATCCTAATTTTTTTTCATTTTTGCGTGAATTTGATGTCAAGGGACAAGTTAAGTTGAGATGAGAGTTAGATGACGGAAATTGATTTCGTAACGAAAGCTATGCATACTTTCTATAAAAGAGATGAAAATTTTGCTCGAACTCCTTTACAAGCTGATTGAAACTAGATTCGTACGTATTTCCTTTGCGGTACGTGCTGATATTGTCTCACGAAATAGCAGTACCTTTCTAGCTTTCATCGCTATTTCTCAAGACCCTGTGAGAAATCTAGGAAAGAATAAACTTATCCGCAAAGTTTCCAACTTTATTCCGAGGTGGCTGTAGTGTAAACCGCAATCCTTTGTATTCTCTGGAGGAAAAAGCAGCTTATTTGCATTACGTATTTTATCAGCTGAAATGTCGTGTACACAGAAAACGGCGAACTTTATATAAGCTGGTTACTATTACCGTGCTTGTATTAAAACGTAAGACATCCGACTAAATTTGTAATAATTAGTAATAAATTCCCGGAAAATTTCAAATATTATCATACGCGATACGTTTCATGAAAAATTAGTTCGATAGATAGTAGAACTACCGATCAAAGTGTAAAAATTGTATCAGATATATGAAAGTGTAAGGAAAAAGTTTACAATACAAAAATACAAATTTGATGGTGCCACTGGATATGCGGTGATTTCATGAAAAAAGAAATAAATTACGAAATAAGAAAAAAATAAGATTTCTTTCATTTAAGAGTCCGTTTTCGAGAAAATCAAGTTTGAAAATTTGTTAATCATCCAATGCACAAGGAACTGAAATGACCAGTTTCGCAAGAGATGCACAAGTGCTGTAGGTTTAGATCAATGAAATCTCTTCACCTACTATCATATTAGTCTCTCACTATATTTAATAATTTGTATACTTCCAAAAACAACAATCTTAGTTACTGGCCTACCCTGTATAAATGTCTATTTTATAGTATACAGATGTAACGAATAAAAATCATTTGTTGAAGATAATCTTTCCAAAATTAATCATTCAATATGTCAGAAAAATTATAAGAAACATTGTTAATATTTTAAATATCGTAAAATTTTAACTAACGAATTAACTGAATCGATGAATTAAAGAACAGTGCAAGTCTAAAAATCATGTTTCGAAACATTGGAAAGGTCAGCTTTTGTCTTTCTTGGACAAAATCGTAAAGAATTATAATTTATCTACAAATAATTGCAATAATGTGTACTATAATACATAGTACGTAATACTATATATATTATATATACACGGCACATAATATGTACTAGTATATGTTTTAATAACAAATTAATATAATAAATGATTTATGATCACATTGTAACGTAGCTTTTGCAAGTCATAACATGACATCAAATAAATAAATTAAAAAAGAGAAAAGAAGAGAACTGCAGCTTTGATTCTTGCGTATCGTAAACAGTATGTTGTTTTCACAATGATGTCCTCATTTAAACCGTTCATGCTGAAATTCGCGTGAACGTATCGATCAAACTCACCTGCGTATTATCCTATATAAACGGGCCACCCATAGTCAAGATCGGATAAACCAATAATGGCGGCAAGGTGGTCGAACGAATCCCCCATTCATAGTGACGACCAGTTTCGCAAGAGGTGCACGAGTGGCGCAGGCTAGACGACATGCAATAGATCAAGCGGTGGCCTAGTACACGGCTGTTTCCGGACGAACGAGCAACCGCACTAGAGTTTCGCTATACGTGGCACCTGAAAGTAACCCTTCCCCGATTTCCGGCTTGGCAGGACAGCTTGCCCGGCCACGAGGTACCCATTATTGCCCGCTCGACGACGCCCGCGCGACCACGCGCGATTTATCGCCACCTGTGTTTTATTGGCTACCCCTGCTGGTAGCATCGATGCCCGCTCGATTCCCATCAACCGTGGGTCGAACCGGTTTGGCCTCGCGCATCAAAACGCAACAACCTCGTCTCATCTTTATCACTTCGCTCATCTTAATTATCCTGTCGCGCATCTCTCATAGAGATCCACTTCTGGCTGAACTCTGGCTCCGATAGAAGTAGAATCTCCGTGGAATCTCGACGTTCATTGTTACTGAACTTTGCAATCATTTCGATCGTTTGAATTACGGTTCTACTGTTTTATTAACTTGGTGGTACACGCATGAGAATGACAATTTGTTCGACTGTAAATATTATACACGCTGTTACTTTCTTAAGTTCTTAAGTTTTTAATTGCTTTGGTGTTACTTTTCTTTTCTTATTGAGGCATGAAGATCACTTTCAGTGTTTTAAATAGAATGTAATAAAATTTGATTAATCGATCTGGCTCGATATTTTTTACAGAAGAGTATATTGAAAAATTACCAGTTTTGAAGATACTTTTAAGTATTAATTTCGTAAAATCTATATATGAAAGATAAAGACAATATAAATATAGAAATACTGCCTTTTCTCCTCGTCTTTCATATGATAAGTTTTACAAAATTAAAGTTAAAATAATAGGTCTTTCAAATTAATAGCTTTTTCGCAATACATAGATTAATACCTGTATGTATGTATTTGCTGTTTTGTATTTTAATTATAAGGAAGATAAATATTTTAATAAACTTGAAACATATAAATATTCATATATTGTTGTGTTCTTGTCAGTTATTCTTTACATTCTACGCGAATAAGTCCGTTTCAGAAGTTTAAGTTTCAGAAACTTAACCACTAATTTATATATACCTTTTATTAACCAATAATAATCTTTTGCGGCCGTCGAGAATATAAAAAGTTATTTTTATTCGTATTTACCAACTTTAAATATTTGTAAATAATTAAAATGCTGAGAAGATCGAATGCTACATCTTAAATAATATGTTTTTATTTATAAATCAATAAGAATTTTTTACCTTAGATGTTCTAGTTCTTTGCAACGATGATAGTCAGCAATAAAAATAAATAGGATGTGGATTTTATGTATTTTAAAATTTTTATGAACATCAACTAGAAAAATGGCACCAAAAAGTTTTATCAACTACATATTATATTCTATTTTGAGTATTTTACATTGATATTTTTGTGTATTATATGCATTATTTTCGTAACTCTTAATTTTCCGTAAGTGTATAAAATCCGTCTTTTACTAATAAATAACTTTATCATCTCGTAACATTTTCGAGAACTAATATATAAAGCTAAAAATAAAGAAAAAATAACGAGTTTTTATTTAATAATCACGTATGAAGAAGATTTGAAAATTTACCTACTCTTTTATGGCCCAGGATAATTCATCCCTTAAATAAAAATTAAAAAACTGACAATGAGACTAAAATGACTACACAAATATTTTCACTATGTTAACCTTCTCAATAGTAAACGAAGACGAAGGGACAAATATTTTATTTGTCTTGAGTAAAGAGAGAAATTATTTATCGAAAGATACAGAAATATTGAGTTATCAATTACAGATGTTTCCTAAGATAAGAAAGCTCATTATTAATAAATTGTTATAGTAACGCTGTTGAGCAACGAGAAACTGGAATGATAAATTCAATAATAAACGAAAAGTTTATCGTAGTCGAAGTTGTATAAATGACTGATCGTAATTGTGGGGCATGCAGTTTGTTTCTAACTTAGCCTCTACCTGCTACCTG
Organism: Heterotrigona itama; assembly: GCA_903986555.1. NCBI lineage: Eukaryota > Metazoa > Arthropoda > Insecta > Hymenoptera > Apidae > Heterotrigona > Heterotrigona itama. Next base: position 15,096 of record CAJDYZ010007410.1, read on the forward strand.
CCTCAAATGCCACTTGGCATCTACGACTCCATCTACGCTACATACTACTTGCCTCGTTTGGCATTCTCGTCTTCCGATTAGACTAGGATAAGTTCTTCTACTCTGTAATTTCAGATAATATCCTTTAGTTTCTAGCAAGTTCTTGGCAGAATTATCTATGCTATACACTTATTGTGTTATATCGGTGGTGAACAATCACACTGTGTCGTGCATAGCTTTCAGGGTAACTAGTTTTTAAACAAAAAGTGTGATAGGGTAAACATACAAGCGGACCTTATGCAAATTTTTATTGTTCCATTATCTGCAATATAAATGAAGTTTCAGATTTCTAATTTCTCATTTAAAGATAAAAATTCACTTGTAGATTAACTCGTGATGACAATAATTAATATAATTACTATCGTTATATCAGAAAAAAAACATATATTTATGAATACAATAAGGTTCCAATATATGTTCCATATTTGAAATAATGTCGAAACATTTTGCTACAGGTCTATTTGAACCTAATCTACGCTGCACCTTGTTAACCCTTTACACTCCTTTGTCGAGTGTGACTCGACGTCAGTTTTTATTACAGAAACTCTTATGTTGAATCACACTCGACATTTTTAAATTGCTAGTTAAATTGGTAAAAAAAAAAAAAAACAGAAATTGAACTATTCAGCGATCAATGGTTAATATTTGATTAAAGCAAAAACAGAAATAACAACTCTATGTTGTATTTTCTTTCTTTTCTTTTGGAATTGTGTGTATATCAGTTGCTGCTAAGTTTAATTAATTTGGATTTAAGCGTTCAAAAATTAGTAATACAACTGCAACTTTTCTGCAGATTAGTGACCGTAAGAAATAATAATATAAATGAAATTTGGATATTGGTGTTTTCAAATATAAAATAAAATAAAATATACTGAACACTATAAAATATATTGCCTATAAAAGATAAGAATATAACAATGGAAAACTGTTTTTTAATTTATTATCAAAAAAATTTTTTAAATACAACTATGTCGGTTGGGTCACAAAAGAATTATTGATAATACTATGCGTCTTCCAAAACTATTTTAATTTCTCAACGCAAAATTTGTGTTGTGACAATCTTTGACAGTTTCTGTTCTTCTATCGATTGCTATAATCAGATTTCTCTACATCATTTATAAGATGTTTGTAAGATATTTTAAAAAATAAAAATAATAACATTCAAAGTGTTCTTCACATCTAAATGTTTATAAACGTATGTTATTATATTTGATAGGATTTGCAAAATTATTTTCTTTAAGAAACTAATTAAACAAATTTTTAATTTATAAAGCATTTTAGGAAATGAAAGTAATAATGTTGTGTATTTAAGATGTCCTATTCACATTCAAATGTATATTATTATACTAGGAAGGGTGTAGGGCAGAATTATTTTTTTATATGAAACAATTCTTGCATTTCGACGACTACAGCATGGAATTT
>CAJDYZ010007412.1:0-11952 GCA_903986555.1 Heterotrigona itama
TGCGAAAAATAAGGATAGTGCTCAACACTCAACAGTGACATATGTGGCTGATTTTTAATTGAAACAACGTAACACTCTCCTTCGTGATGTTCTAATTTTTGTTCTCCCGATACTGTTTGCAGCTACTTGCAACCGTATGTCCTATTTTCATTCTTTTAAACGTGTATTGTTATTACAGTGTTATATGTTAGGCTCGTTTTAGTTTTGCATTTTAGAGAGATAGCGATTGCACATTCATATAACCTATATTTTTGTGTAAATTACAGTTTTATTAATATGCCGACCTTACGGAGGAATCTTCTCGATCGCTAGATTTCTTTAATTTATATAAGTCGATGAGAATAAATGTTCTTATATATAACAGATTCACTTTTGAAAAAGTTGAAAAAATGTTAATGGAGAAGATTTTAAGTCGGTTTTAAACTTTAAGCGTTGGAGTTAAAAGTTTTTGGTCAATACGATGAATTGTAACTATTAATTAATATATGATTAATCTTTCTTTTTGATGATAAAGTTTGCATTTTTTTATAAATTGCAATGTAAAATACAAATCTCCGTATGATAAATTGCGTTTGATCGATCGTGATATTTACTTCGTGAATGAGAAATTCAGAAGCGAAGTTTCTTTTGAAGTAGAGCAACGAAACGTGACACAAGTATCAATTGTAATATTTAAAGTGCTTAACTTATTACAGTTAATTTGTTAAACTGATAAACAACTGTTCTTTGTGTAATTTTTATTTTGTACAAACTTAAGATAGTTTCAAGATGAATTTCTATGTAAATTTGTATAAATATATACAAATTAATTTTGATTTAAAATAAAATATTAAAGAATGCTATTTTTATTTGGAGAAAAGAGAAAGTGAGAAATAGTATAGATATTTGGAATTTGGAATTTATGAAATGTATATAGATAATTCTATCAGTTGTAAAATGTAAATGAGATTAACAAATGAAAAGTTTCTAAATATTTTGATTTTTCTTTAAATAACATTTTAGATGGCATCTAGTGCACTTGAAGAAAAGATCAATAAAATTCGGCAACAAAATGAAGAGATTAGAAGACGATATGAGGTACATATATTATTGTATGATAAAAACTTTCATTTATACATACTTATATGTTTTACGAATCATTTTTATTCTGTTAGGAAGTTGAAGAAGATAAAAAAAATGCAGCAAAATTAAATGCTTTAGTACAAATGGTACCATCAACAGATTGGCCAGAGAGGAAAGAACCACCAGAGTTTTCGAATCCTCCTAAAACCAAATCGAAACCAACCAAAGAAAAACATGAATATACATTGCAATCCCATGCCGGGGAAGGGAAAAAAATTCATTCTTTTGCTCAAGTATGTAATAGAATTTATTCTTTGTTAGGGTAATACGTGTGTGTATGCGCATATTTGTTTATAAATTATAAAAATGAAATATTATTTAGGGAGAAGGACCACCACCAGATCCTAAATACAACTTTCTGGCAGATTCTGAAAGAGAAGAACCTAATGTAGATTATACAAGAGAGAATAGTGGAAATAGATCTCATCATAAAGCGACAAGAGGTAGTTTCAGAAAAAAAGTTAGTGGTAAAGAGAGTAACCACAAAGTATGTAATAACGTTATATTCGTAACTTTAATTAATTATATCAAATATAAAAGTTTTCATTTTTACATACAGGATAATAAACCAAACAAAGGAAATTATAGAGATGAATCTCAACCAGGATATGATGCCTGGAGAGCAGAAAGGAATCGCATTGATGAGGATCGTATTAGCAGACAAAGAACTGCAGAAGGGAATTGGCGTCGAGAATGGGATAATGATAAAGTAATAAATACTTTTTTTTTAGCTGATAATATATACTTTAAGAATAGAAATGTATTAGATTGATAAGTTGTTATTAATAATAAAAATTATAGGTCCATATTATCGATGATATAGTAAAGAAATCATCGAGGCCTACGTTGGGAGATTTTACGAAAAAGGATCATAAAGATTCCGATCGGAAATATTATGTTAATAGTACGTTTTACCTGTTTTTATTGTCAAAGTTTCATACTGAATAAAGTTGCATAGTTGATATTGATAGAACTTATTGTTTTTAGATAATGAATATGTCAATTACACTCGCGCTGGAAATCATCGTCCTCATCGTGGTTCTACAAAAAATTTTTATAGCAACTACGAAAATCGATCACATAATACGTATGATCAACACAGAAATAATACAGCAGTATCAGCGAAAACTCCTGTTTCTCCAACTTCTGAAGAAAGAACTGTTATTGCAACTGATAAGAGTATCAAGGTTACAGTTAATCAAAACAGTGTGACAAAAGGACCAGTGATGAGTGTTAAAGGTACATAAAGAATTTATGTATATTTGACTTTTGTACGATAAATATAAATTTAATATGAAATAAAAATCTAAACTTAAATATAAATATAAATTTTAGTGAATTCACCAAGCATAGCTGGAACTGGAAGAGTCGGACCACGACAAAGAACACGTGTAACATACAGTCATTCAGATATTGATGCTCCTTTGTCTGAAAGTGAATCTTTCTTCCGACAAAAATCGTTTGAGGATAAGTCAAAGGGAACTTATTTTAATAATCAAAAATTTTCTAATTTGAAGAGATCTCATTCACAAAAGAAGAAGGAGAACGAGGCAAAATATCAATACCATCCGAAAAAAGATATAAAAAAGGAAGATTGCGATGGAAATTCATATAAACATTATGATAATGAATTTAAATCTTACACGCAAAAGGATCAACAAAAATCTCATTCTATTAAATCATCAAAATCTTCAAGGGGAAATATGAAAATAACAAAACCTGATTCTTCAAGTATGAATGTTTCACAGAAACGCGAGCGTTCTGATGAAGTAAAACTTGAACAAGATAGTGAACCGAATATTGAACATAATACAAAACAAAATTTAGAACAGAACATTGAACATGATGTAGCAAAGAATAGTAACACATTACAGGAAATTACATCTGAAACCAATGAAACATCCAATATGGAAAATGTGCAATCAAATGTTGAGAATGAGATTATAAGCGAAATATTGTCAACGACAGAAGCAGAAATTGAAGAAATTTCCTTGACTTCAATATCAAACATAGATAATTCTGACTATATCGCAAAACGTGATTTGAATAAAAATAGTATGGAGAATAAGAACGAGTGTTCAGATTCTTTTGTGAATAATATAACAGAAGAAGATTTGCAAAAAAATAGTAACATGTCTTCCGAGGTATCAGTTCCAAATAATATTCGGTCTAATGAGGAACTTATGACAAATGAAAGTGACGAAGTATTAAATAATGTTGAGAAAAATACAACTCTTTTGCATAAAGATGATCAACAATCATCAAAACAAATTATAAAACAGTTTATAAATGACGACTGTGATAATATCAAAGGTGAAATTACGGTACAACGAAGTATAGAGGAAGTAAATAATTCTGTTTCTTTGTTGGAGAATAAAACACATTCTGTGATAGAAACTAATAATCAATTGGTATGCAATAATGAATTAGTACAAGAAAAATTAGTACAGAAAGAAACGTTAAATTTAGAAAAAGAAACAGATCTTGTTCTAGAAAATCAGAGTGAATCATCTGATAAAAATTCTGAGAATATGAATTCTTGTGAGATAAAATCTAAGAATTCAGTAAACGTGGATGAAAATTCAGTAGGAGAAATTATGGAGAAAATTGAGAAAACGGATGAAAAAGAAATGACTGAGGAGAATAAAACATTGCAATAAATACAGTACCAATTCTTCATAATACATGTAACGGTAGTTACACCGGTACATTTTGATATTAGAAACATTTCTAATGCTCATTATGATTAAAAATATTGTGTTGACGTATAATTAGCAACAAATTTTATGAAAATGCTAACTATTGCAAGTTTCTTTTACTCGTTAGAAATTAGATTATTAATTTTCAGTTTATGATTTTAAAATGTTTCATGATAATAAAAGCAAGTTATTTAATCTCTTAACGCACTCGAATTAAGTCGGTATAAGAAAATGACTTTTTTCCGCGTGCTCGAGTTAACTAATAAGACCTGCAGTTTTGGTTTTCTATGTTTGCTGAATGTGACATTCCTCTTTGTGTCATTCCGTGTTTTAAAATTTACTATACCGTCGTAAATTTAGACTAAAAGCTTATTTTTTTAATATTTTTTTGATTCTTTTCAAGTTCTTTTTTGTTGGCCGGGTTCAATTACCTTAGTCTTTTTAGTATAAAACATTTTTTTGTGTTTTTTTTTTTTTTTTCAAGATCTGTTAATGTTCTTTTGTATTTTGAGAAAATAGAGGATAAAAAAATTGGTGGAAAAACGACCGCTTTTTAATTTTTAATTGGTGCGTTAAGAGATTAACTGATTGGTTTGTCAATGTTAGAAAACGTTAATGTTTTGAAATTTTTCCTGAAAGACATTTTTTGAAGTAACCCATTTTCGAATCATTATTATGACTAAATGATACTATTTGCGCACAACTGATAATGTTATTTAAACGAATCCTTTGTGGCTTTACATTTGATTATTTTTTGCATTAATTATTAGATTATTAAGAGAAGAGAGTTTTCTTTGAAATATTTTGGATAATGTATTAATTTTTAGTAAAATTTGCTAGATATTCATCAGACATTGGTTATTATCAGGTTCTGGACAAAAAATACATTTTTCTTTTCTTTTTTATTTATTTCTTTCTTTTTTTTTTACTTTTTAATATCATAGTATCATAAAAAAAATAAAGATTAATATTATTGTAGTTAAATATCCAATTTTTATTTTCATTTTATTAAAAAAGAAAAATAATAAAAAATCGCAAAGGATTGCACTAAAAGTTCACACAGTGCTTTTATAATACATAGAAATCAACAAACCCATAATTCGTATTTCTTGATATTTTATATCAAATTCTACGACAATAGAATATTGATATCTGTTCAGATGTTGCGCTCGAATAATATTTTTATAATTGGCTATAGCAATTAGTTGTATATTGGAGATTGATATATATGTATACAGAGAAAAAAAAAGTTGTATACTTAAATATTTCGAGAGCTGTTGATTTAGAAAGAAGAGAAAAAGAAAACAGAAAACAATCGTTTATAATATTCTAAATATTATAATATTAAAAGATAGGCTATGTATATTTATTTCTCTTTAGTCAAGCAATGTTATGTTACTTTATAGTTTATATAATTTATTTGCATATATTTACTAAAAAATTATTTATTGCACGTTTCTTTTTTTTATTATTATATAATTTTGTTACATGCTTGCTTTATGTTTTATCTTTTGTGACATAAATTGGCTGAAAGATTTGAGATTTAAATATTAAATAAAATGAAAAAAAAAGCAATAGAATTAAATTTTTAATAACAAAAAGGGAAATGACTTGTAAAATGTATGAGTTTGTTTATTACATTATTAATCAGGTAGAAAATATAGATATGTTTATTTTTAATTAACAAGTTTCAAATAAATTAAAAGATTAATTCAAATTTTTTAAATTGTAATGATCAAAATTGTATTTAAAATATTTTTAGTATGTTACTTCTTATAAATTGTATTCGTTTCTTTAATTATATTATTTTCATTGACTAAAAATAAGTGCCATTATAATCCCTTCTTCAACGAGTTCTTGCATTCTTTTTTATTTCGTTTAGGTGCCATTAGTTTTCAAATTGTCCCTCTGCGTTATAATCCTCGACAAGTTTGTCAGTTTGTGTTAAATTTGGTGGTGCATAATCTAAAGCCTTCATCAGGTTCGTTATTCTCAACCACAGTTTTTTATCTTTAAGATTATTCTGATACTTAAAAAAAAAAAATAAAATAAAAATTGTTAGTAAAATATTGGTGTCTTTTTTCCCTTAGTCACGTGTATTATACTAATTAACAAATTTGTCAAAATGAAAATGTGTTTATAGTTATAGTTATAGTTATAGTTATAGTTAAAATTTGAATTATAATGAAATTCCTTAAAAATAGTAGTAAGAACCAATTTAGTTTTTAGTATCGAAACATGTTCTCTACTTATTTCATTTTTTAAAAATATTGAATGGTTAAAATTTTTAAAAACTAGGGTGCTAAGTTTTGGATGATGTTCTTCATTGTTCATTCATTTATGTAGGGTGTTAGAAGATTTAATACTGGTTGTGTATTTTGGAAGTACCATGGAATTATCATTATAAATATTTATAAATGGTCAAGAGTTTTATACTATACACAGGACGAGACCTACCTTGCTAAATAAAAAAAAAAAAATTTATATCAAAATACAAAATACAAAATACAAATTCACTTTGATCAGTTCCGCATAACACTGTGCAAACTCATCGTATCTTCCAAGCGTCATATTTAAAAGGCACAGGTAGCCCCATACATCCGAATTTTGATTGTTAATCCTATTTGCTTCGGATAAAGATATTTCTGCTTCGTGGAACTGTTTTGTCTGGAACGATTGAAGAAAGAAATAAATTAAAATGAGCAAAAACAGTTGAAGGTAAAATTATCAGAAAATTTTTAAGGCACATTAACATTATTCATAAGTAATCATCTCTCAGGTAATTATGTTGTCTTCTATAATATCAAAGCAATTGATTGAAGCTTTTTACCTCGTAACAATTGATACCAACTCCTAGCCAAGTTAGGCAAGTTGGTGAAGATTTACATGCGCTCAGAAAAATCCTTTTCGCGCGATCGTAATCACGAATGTCGTAATAATGATATCCCAGTCTGGTATTATTTGAAGAAGATAACTTGTGATTACTTAAAATTCATTACATTAAAAATATTGATTCATTAGAAGACCATTGCTCTTATTACCTAATCTCCACTAAATGCAGATTATCAGGTCTGTCAAAGAGTATACGTGCAAATTCATAGCATTCTATTGCTTTCTCGGTGTCTTTTATTTTAAAGTAACAATGGCCCATTAGACTACTGACCGAATAATCCTAAATAGATAGATTAAGAGATATTAACAGATCTGCTATAGACGTTATTAGACGTTTTATTTCGTTTGTAAACTCATATCAATTTGACTTTTCTTATTTGATAATTCAAAGGCGTTAACCATTCCATAATCGCACCGAATTTCTTCTAGGTGAGATAACGCATTTTCATATCTGCCAGACAGATAATGTTCCACTGCCATATAATACAGAACGTGGATTGACCGATTGGAATTTGACATCTCCTCTGCTAACGCGAGCCCTGCAAACTGAAACAAATATTATATATTATAATATATATATATATATAGTATGAAAATTATTACTCTTTATTTACTTAATTTCATTATGTTTGCAAGTAATAAAATATAACAACAAGATCATGATCCTTATATTGAAAAATTGTTTACCTCACAAAAGTGTAACTTTAATAGAAATATTGCAACCATTATGTGCACATTATCTTGAGGACAGTGAATCATGGTCCAAGAAAGCGGTTCTTGATCTAATATTATTGTACGAGATTTATCTTGCATGCATTTCTTTGCTATACGAAGCGCAAGATCTATCCCTAAACAATATCACATACATTTTTAGTTGTTTATATATTTTTGATTCTCGTTACTTCAATTTTGTTAATAAGAAGAATAAAGACTTTTTTTTATTTAACCTGGATAGTATTCTATTCGTATGAAAAAGAGATGCAAAATAGCCCAGGCCTCAAAGAATCGTGGCTGCAGATAAGTAATGGCTCTTAGAAATATCTCGGCTTCTTTGTATTCTTTATTCTCGAAGAGGATCATCCCGTAGACTAACAATCTGAAATCGTTATAATTAATAAAATTTGTAATTACATTATTAAAACAGACTCGTAATCTTAAAACGATTATGTAAAATTAAATATTAAGTTTGTTTATTAACGGTTCTTAAAAATTTTGCATTTCAATTTTACATTCATTATAATGTTTTAACAAGATTTAATCGAACGATCGTACTAATACGAATTTTTTCACGATATTTTGTTTAAATTCGATTTTTTAATTTTAGGGAAATATGTGTGAGTTTCGAAAATAATCGAAAGAACGTGGCTAAGATTTAAGTGGATGTGTTCGATTTTAAATGATGAAGACTTATCAGACTGAAGCGTCCGCATGCGATCAGATTATGTTCATAGAAATGTGAATGAATTTTAATGGATAATGGAATTTTTACATACGCAATTGTATATTGATGTTTTAAACTGATCGCTTCTAAACAACATTCCTTTGCCCGTTCGATGTCGCCTATTTTCTTTAGAAATATCGCATACCGCGTCCAAGGATGCGGATCAGTTTTGTTCGATGCTATTGCCTGAGAACATAATTACCATTATAGATAATTACTATTTTAGATATTAAAAGCGTTTGAGAAGATTTGTTCGTTCTATTGAAATTGTGTAACTACCTGTATTACAAGTAAGAAATGTAGCTTACTTTTGTGTAATATTCCCTAGCAGTTTCCATATCTTCAAGCTCGTAAGCTTCTTCAGCATAGAAGTACATTAGCTTTAGGTCTAGATCTTTCTCTGTACCTTGTGTAAATCGACATTCGACCATTTGGTTTATGGCAAGATGCATTTGTTCCACTAAGTATGTATATATGGAGGCAATAAAATTCTGTGGAATTTAATGTGATTATTTAGAAAAAAAACTAGTTAAAATTTTTCTTACAGTCAGGGAGAAATATGGAAGTTACTGAAATAAAATTCAATTTAAATTTGATATAAAATTAATATTTTTTTTAAAAATATTTTCAGAGAAAAGTATAAAAAAATATACGTACGTGAGACTTTTTTGAATCGACAAAACTTTCAGGCATTTTGAATTTTTGATCTAAGAGGAGAGGAATTTTCATTCTTAAAGTATTGCGCACAGTTAAGTATACTCCAGTTTTATAAAGATATTGCGTGAAGCACGTTAATTCGTCCTGAAATACAAAAACGTTTTATTTAATGTCAAATCATTATTTTCAGATTACACAATTACCGATTCTGGACCGAAGTAATATTTTTCTCGCTGTTTTCCCTCTTTAGTATCTGTTCTTTTATTTTCTTCACGAAAATCCTAGCTTAAAATAACATGAAAATTCAATAATTCAAGAATAGATACATATTAGAGTATATACACCTAAGTTTCGTTTTACATGGAACGTGTAGAAGAAGTTTATGTTGTTGAAAATGAAAAAAATAATTATATTAATTTATTAAATAATTTAAAAAAAATTAACATAATAATTATATATAGAATACATATCTATATTTTAATATATAAAATTCGTAAATATATATTTTTCATACTCGGTAACATTCGGTGAGGACTTCGGCTAATTTTTGAATACAATGTATGTACTGTGTTTCCGCTACATCACCGGAATACACATAAGATTGTTCACCTTTTACTTTAGGTATCATTTCATTTATTCTAAAACAATTATAAACAATGTGTTAATTTTTTTTTTTTTTCTGAAGTGAAGAAACTTCTGATAGAATGAAAAACAAAGATTTAGGTAAAGATTTAAAGACACTTACAAGTTCGTGAAATCCGTTTCGATTCTGCAAGCGATCAGAGGTTTATAAAGTTCTATTTCAATCACTACGATTGTTGGTTCTCCATTTTCTGTAGTAATTGGCTCACTTATTTGTTGTGTTGTTTCAGTTTCCGATTGAATCGATTGCGTTCTCTAAAATTAAAATGTATTAAATTAATTAAGAAAAAATATTTCTCTGTCAGTGTAATACTTATTAATACAATATAGCTTTCCACATTAGAAAATAATAGGTACAGAAGTATATGGTTAATACAATTTACAGATAATAAAGCAATATTAAATGGAGATCAAGAATATTTAACAAAATTCTTAAGGAATATTTAACTATATTTTTTTTATGCTTCAGATTTTTTTGTTTCGACACGGGACACATTCTTGTTATCTTGGTTTGCTATTTTATTCTGCAAGAAAATTATACCTACGACTAATTTACCACTTCTAAATAATAAATTGATTTATTAAGAAATTAATCTTCAAATCACAGTCGCAGAATCACAGACGATTATAGTAATTTGTATTATGTTACAAAATTCTTCGGATAAGGAAGACACTGCTGCATTGAAATATTTAAACATTGAGATACCGAAATATTTTACTTTGGATGATCTATTTTTTTTGTCTTTCTCTGTCTTCACTTCTTTGCGTTGTGATTCTGAACTAAATATATTGTCCATTGTTTGAATGTTTTCCATCGAGTTGAATTTATACAATTGTCCCACGATACGACAGCTTCTTCCTACATAAACATAATTTTCAATATATCAATAATTGTTCAGTAACAATGTTTATATATTGCAGAATGCAAGGATTTTACTTCCTGGGAAAAGAAGTTCAGAAACATCGACGTAACACTGATACAATTGTGTTGTGGATGATGAAATGCTTTTCGATTTTGTTGGCGGACCTGTTGCCGTTACTTCAAATTGAAATGGCCAAAATTTGTGTCTTTGAAGTAAACACATTCTTGATTAATATCCTCTCCGTGGTAATATAACAATACGTCAATATATATCAATATTTATTACTTTCTAATATGATTCTTCATCGCTTCGATTCCTCCCTCCCATATGATGCATCGATTCAAAGAATTCCACTCGACCCGTGGTATATCTTCGCACATTTTTTTCTAAAAAGTGAATAACAATTATAATAGTTAATATTTTGCAAAAGTAAGTTTAGTAAATACGCGAGGGTGTAATTCATTTTTTAACTAAATATTTTATAATATATGCATATTCATTGATCATTTACTGTAGCATATGCACAAAGTATGTGCAATGATTCCTATTATTATTGAAATAACATAAATAAAATTATTATAAACAAAAATATAAATATCAGTATAAATAGCGTCGCGGCATATGTATACTTGTATTGATAGAAGTTCATTATAAAGTACATAATTTTATCTTCTGATACCGTTAAATCAAACTGCTTGCTAAATTCATTTTTCACTCCCATAAAATCGCAGTCCAATTTGTACTTAGACAATTGTGCTCGATTTTCTATGTGGCGTAAACTGTTCCACCGTTTTGTCCTCTCGACGTCGCGATATTTTACCCACATACCTTGGTCGAAAATTATTTTTTCAGGAACCTGGAACAAAACATAGAGGTAACTATACAGATATTTATTTATAATTTCTTTCTTAACAACATACACATCATAATATCATTTTTTAAAATATTTATATTTTTTAATGCTTATAATTTTTTGTCAATTGAATAAGGTCTATATTACATTTATTATATTCCTAACTAACGTGGTTTAAAATTATATACTTCTTCGATAAGTTTCAACATACGTAAAGTACTCTTCTTTTACATCGATCTTTGTAAGCACGTGTGAACTAGAACAATCTTCAGAGACTGTGGAATCACACCAAATTGTCAACTCAATTTCGATCAAATGTAATATAGATCTTTACTTGAAATCATCGTTTGATTAAGTACTTTGTTTGTAAAATAAACGAATGCAATGGAAAAATGTCAATACAATTTTCGTCATGTAAAGTAAATACCTCATTATCGATATACGCTATCGCGCCAGCTTTGTAATGAAAATCCTCCGTGAAAATTTCTGGAAGATTGTATATACTCTCGATGGTGATGTGAAGGAAGTTTATCATCTCGTCTGGTTGGAAGATCGATGTCTGATCTTGCATAACTGTTACCGTGAGACGTGGAAGATTCTGCCACGGAATTAACTCACCATCGAAGGAGAAGACAGGTGTTTCTAAAATCAGCTTCTCGGTGAAAGTACTTTCCCCTAAAAAATTTTTTTTAATTTTTCTAGCTTTAATTTAACTTCATCTTTGCAGAGGAAATAATTTAAATTTTCAACTCGTTGAGTCGGACAGAATATTTGAATATCTCA
>CAJDYZ010007412.1:36893-54737 GCA_903986555.1 Heterotrigona itama
GATGAATTTACGTGAATAATGAGGAGAAAAATGTTTTATGCATAGAGGAGAATAGGATTTAAATGGAATCGATCGTTGTGATTATTCTAACAATAACTGATTCAATTAGCGGTGTTATCTACATTATTTGCCACGCAGATCACGCGATCTATCATACTGTCCAATTTACAAAGCCGGCAGTACAACGTGGATTTACAATTTATGTCTCTTAATGAATGTGCGGGAGGAAGAGTTAAACAGTGGCAGAGAGCAGATATCAACCATCGCCAGAAGAGCAATACCAGAACTGGAATTTCCAGAAGCGGGCGAGGTATACCAATCATTTGTCATCCAGTTTTATTAACGCAATTTTAATAATAACATACTTGATACGTGTGAACTTCATTAAATTTCTAATTGTACAAGATAATGTTAAAATTTTTGGAATATTTTGGAAAAAGAATGATCCTATATGCAAAAAAAAAAAGAATAGCATTTTTTTGTTGAAGTCTTCGTTTACTAGAAAATCAAATGTAATCTATTAAAGATCAACGTTGTATTAACGCAGAACATTTCATTTATATGTATATCTTTTTAATCTTAAAATTTACATTAGCAAGTTTTATTTTGAATATATTTCGTTAAAAATTTCCTTCGTGCATTTGATAAATTTTTTAATTCAATTTAATTAATGTAATTTTCTTAGAAACGAAAGTCAAAAAATTTTTTATTCTTTCTTTTTGATTTATTCTTTCATAATAAAATCACTCGTTTCACGATTGCATCTGCATTTTCTAAATATATCATTGTACATGTAGAAAAAATTAAACCTGTAGATCTTATACTAATCAATTTTCTCCTCTACAACTTTTTTTTTGTATCTTCTATCATCATCATCTAGTAGTGTCTTGTTAATTAGCCACGAGTAAGTATTTTATCTGGCCAATTATCGAGAGAGATATATTTTTTGCAAATCTTGAGTACTTTTTTTCTTTATTAAGTACCAGTGAGATATAATTACTTGATAAATTTTTTTATTGCATATAAATAGAAGCTTGCTTGACGTACAGTCAATTTAAAACTAATGAGTCAATATTATAACTGATCGGGTAACATAACAATTAATGAAGAATCTATACGCATAATTAATGAAAGATACATACAAGATTTCTAAAATTCAAATAACTATTTTACGAAAAATATAGTTATTCAGCATAATAGAATGAATATGGTAATATCATGAATATGTAAATTAAGATATTAAGTGGTTACATCATATACATTTTACACAAGTTTTTTTTTTGATAAAAATCTTTTTACTACCTACTTTTCGATTCGACTACCTCGTTACATTTTGATTTTACCTATCGTTAAAAAATTTTCGAAACTTAAAAAAGATATTAAAAAACTCGCTATTGACATTAACATATACGTATATTGCAATCTCATTTCAATTTCATCTTAAAGATTTTATTTGAAAGTTCTTGTCAAAAGGTTCAAAGACAATCTTACTCTCACTTTACCAAAGAAAAAATTTCTAACGTTTTAAGAAAATTTTGAACAAAAAGTTCTACTTCGAAAATCGTATCAATAACAATTGGTACTTTTTCACAGTTTTCTCAAATTTTGAAAAAAAGTGAAATTTACGTCTACCAACGATCGAAAATAGCGTGGAAAAGATCAAAGAATCAGAAGACCACAACATAGAATTAATTCCAGAAAACTTTATCCTCTCGTACATCGACTTAAATCCCTGTAGCTTAACTCGTGATCAGCACCCCTGTAGGGAAGACTAAATCCGCGAAAACTTATGCAGGCATTACGATCGACGAAGAAACTGTTGGTGGTAAGGCATCCATTTGAGAGATTGCTGAGCGCGTATCGCGATAAACTGGAAAACTCCGTGGCTGGAAGGGAACACGGGACACTTCACTTTTATCGGAAATACGGCAGCAAGATTGTTGAAAAGTACCGTAGTGAGTCACGACAAGTTATCGACCGCAATGTACCTGTTCGTTGCTCGAGCATTAGGTTAATAGTGAGAGGCTTTTCACTCTCGTTTTTCAAGAGACGAATTTCATACCTCCTGAGGAGTATTTGGTGATCAGACGAAAGGATGTACCTCAACCAAAGGGGATCGAGCCAACTTTCCGTGAATTCGTCCAATATTTAATTCACACTGATTTGGCCAATTACGGGGACGATCATTGGATGCCCTACTACTTGTACTGCACACCTTGCCTCCTCGATTATGATATTATTGCGAAGGTAAAATTAACGTTTATTACATGCAAGATTAGTTACATGCGGTATACAGTTGTGAATGAAAATGTATGAATTTATTTTATAGGTAGAAACACTATGGCAGGATCAGATTTATACGATACGTAAATTACATCTTCAAGATACGATTGAACCAAGATGGCGTCATAGCGGTGGTTACGAGAATCCATCAAAAATATACTTTGGCCAATTGAATAAAGATCTAATACAAAAATTGTATGAAAAATTCAAGTTGGATTTCGAGCTTTTCGATTATTCACCAGATGACTATTATCAATATGCAAGGGCTTCTTAAAATGTCCGAATAAATTTTTTCATATCATCAATGATAACTTTCAATAATGATATCTATCCTCAATTCGTCGTTTGTTATTAATTGAAAATATTTCATTAAATGCAGTAATAAAAAAATCTAGTTATTAATAAAAAAAAATCTATATATTAATGTTGATCAAGTTCAGATTTGTTAAGGACATTTCAAGGTCATACTATACAATATGATTTTAAAACTACATTCAATTAAATATTCACGATCTTTTCAAGCAAACTTGCAAATAATATCAGTCGAAAAGTTTATTTATCCTACTATATTTGCTATGTTAGACGACGTAAGTTCTTCGAAAATTTCTTTTACCTCCAGTCCTGACAAACACGTCAGTAAACACCTGACCAACTTATTTTTCGTGACTAACTCTCTGATTCAAAGAAAAATTTCTAGCAGAAACTAAAAATAATTACAATTAATATAAAGAAATTTACGAAACTATCTTCTCATATTTCTCAAACTCGAAAGTAATTGTAGCAGCGTATATAATTCTAAAACAAATTTTGAAATCAAAAAAAATTTTCAAGTTATTAATTGTGAAGATTGATATTGCAATTTTTAATTAATTTTGAAAGGATTTATCAATTCTGAAATAATCTTGGTTCAGCACTGCTTCCGGCCAATAAACATATAGTTCTAATTAATAGGTAATACATGTGTAAGATAAGCTTCCATTTCATGGAATTTTTCCTTATTCATTAATTCGTCGAAACGAGGGACCATCGACTTTAGGACAGATCGTTCTGATACATTACAACGAAGTAGGTCAATCGATTTTCACGGCAAAAGTTTTCGTCGCGTGGTGTAACGTGATTTAAACGCCATCAATTAAAATCGCCTATGCGTGTATCTCCGTTTCTTTGTATCATTTCTTCATCACCCCTCCTTTTTTTTTTTTCTTTCCTCAATTATCGATTGACTTTCGTGTGTATCTGTGCATCGATCGATAAAATATTCAGAACATGCTCGATTAACAAGAAACACTGATTAACTTCAATTTTATACAGATGAGTGCGAGTACCTTTTCTCTTAAGCATCAATTTTTCTAAGCTCTTGAAAGATACTGATAATTAGCAAAGATTATAGTATCATTAATGGATAACAATATCAAAAATTATCTCTTTTATACGATGGATTATAGAAATTTTATTATTTTACTGCATGGTTATGTTATATAATTATATAATTATAGTTAATCGTTAAAATTATTGAATTCGTTAAAGGATATAATGGATAATATTATCCATATTAAATGAGAAGTTAAATTTTGGCTTGATCATTAAATTTTAGTTATTGAAAAATGGGGACCATGTTTTAAAATTCATTATATTCTATTGAACTCTGTCTCTTTAATAGAATTTAGATATTGAATAATTAGAAAAATAAATATTGAAAAATTAAAAAATCAACAAGAATGAATTCATATCTTTCTTCAGATAATCAAGATACATATAATATATGTAATTCAATTTTATATAGTTTAATTTCGTTCACAATAATTTTTAAAGATAAATCCTACTAAAAAAGAAAATGGATGTATTCAGTTTATTCTTTCACTAACAATAAGAAACTAGAAATTTGCACATGTTTGTATGCATTGCATAAATGGGAAAAGAAGATAGAAAATTAACTGCCAAAGAATGTCAAGGTCAACCGAAAGAATTAAAAATTCTGTGTATGTATGTCTAGTATATAGACACTTGATTCGTGATGAAAATGATTAGTTTGATTATAGTCAAGTATCTGCGCATGAGAATTCGTGATGAAAATAATTAAAATTATTAGATTTGAATATGCTAGCAAGTACTTGGCAATAAAAGTGTAATTATCGTTTTGAATTCCTACTAAATTTAATTCTCTAATTATGATGTATAATTCAATCTTTAAGACGATTAGTCAAATTTAGAATGTATACCTATAATATAATAATGTATAAATTATATACCTATTGACAAAATGATAATTTTTTTCGTTATATTATAAAATTAAGTTAATAAATAATTTAAAGTAATAAAATTCTTTATTGAAAAACTTACTTTGTTATGCAGATCTTCTAACACTTCCTGGTCAACCAGTCCAAGTTCCTCCCAGCTCGGCTCTCCTGCTATAGATTCTATCTCGTCAGCCCCATAAATAGTATTACCACTTTTCTCAGTCACACTTGTGCCTCCTTTATCGCGATCACTCCTCGATGTTCGTTCACCGACATTTTTTAACAACTCACAATCACTATTATTGTTCTGCAAATTACTCGTTATATTCCCCCTTAACTTCGCAGAATCTTTCTGCACAGTTTCATTCTCGTTCACTTTAATTCCATCTTGATTTATTTTCACATGATTTTGTTCCATTTCATTAATTTCCACTAAGGAACCAAAGAAAGAATCAGCTTCGTGCCTATTTTCTGAAGCTTCACTCTTCTCTTCTGTGTCCTTCGTTTGAACATTTTCTGATATTTTATCTTCCGAATTACTTTTTCTATCAACATCTACTCCAGTTTTCTTATTTTGAGTACCAAAATTGTCCGATTCTATTGTCGAAATACTTTTAGAAATTACAGGTTCTTTAGAAATTGTTAAAGAAACGTCCTGCTGTTTTCCATTTTTGAATGGACTTTTATTTTCAGAATTTTCGGAATCGATACTTTGACTATTCTGAACCAATTTAACTTCTTCTTTCTTAATTTTCTCTGGTTTTCCGCTTATTTCGATCACGTTCTTAATATTTCCACTCTCCATATTATGTTTACCATCTTTATCCTCCTGTCTACTCACACTTTTCTTCTTTTTCAATTGCTCAAGATCTTTACCGCTAAGCAATGAGCTGTTAGTCCTAGTAAGAATACTTTTCTTTGGACTCAGTTCCGCGTTATGCGTGTATATTTCCCTTTTAGGGCTATTAGAAACAGATCTTGATGTTCTTCTAGGCTTCCCAAATTCTCTACGAGGACTACAGGGCTGAGAAGAAGGTCTAGGTCGAGTAGGCATTTTGGTAGCAGGAGAGACCGGAAGTGGAATCCTAGTTTTAGGAGCAGCCTCCACAGACTCTGTGTCATCACTATCTGGTGTTCTTAGCTTAACTATTTCACCTCCAAAATGAACTCTTCTAGGTGTCTTTCTTTTATCAGCATCTTCCTTTCCTTCAGCCTCGTTCTTCACATCAGTTCCATTTTCTTCTCCATTATGCTCTTGCTCACTGTCATCTTTCTCCTCCAGAATAGTCATAGTGATAGCTGTTTCTTCGTTGAACTTGATCTCCGTTTCTAATACAACTCTGGCAGCTGGCATGGTAGTATTATTAACTTCGTCCTCCTCTTCTGCTATGCCTGAAGTATCGCTATCACTCTCCCATTTACCTTCCAAGTCCTTGTTCTGCACTTTCTCCACGTTTTTAACATCTGCACTCCTTTTCGGACTCTTCTTGGCGGATTTTATATTGTAGATTTTAGACAGAATCTCGATATTTCTTTTCAGCTTGTTATCGTAGTCTTCCAAATAACTCTCGAACTCTGCTACGCCAACTGCGTCTCGGATCTTCATCAACGATTTCAATACAGCTTCTTGATGTGGTACCTGAGCCAAACGTGAAGCCAGAACTATCGTTGCATCCTTGATCAGTTGAGGATCAGGCAATGGACTGTTGAACGATGGGAACAACAATGAAGGCACGCTCAAGATCACACCAGTTGTCACGTTCGTTTGGAAGGAGTCGCATACCTCCGAACGGTTCAGGCCATCCTGAAGAATCTGTAAGAGAATGGTCGATGCAACTGCGTTTAGACATCGATCCATGATAATACAAAGATAGTGGGGAGATTGCTTGCGCATCATGTACTTGACTAGCTTGTCTGTCGCAAATTTTGAAAGCTAAAGTTGAAGAAGGTGATTGCTAAAAGGAAGGAAGAGAACATAGGATTGGATTTATTAGTGATATACAGAGAGTTCATTGTAATTCTGAGTTCACATTAATTAGAATTATGGACAAATAATTTGTGGACTACACTTATACTAATCAAAGTAGAATCGTGTCCATGTTGGAACTCATTCAAAGACACACAAGTAGAATTAATTTATTGTTTAATTATATTTATAATTATATTTTATATTTATTATTTATACTATGAATTCATGAGCAAAAAGAAGTGAGTAGAATATAAACAGCTCTATGAAGAATAACTACATAGCTGTTTGTTGTTCATTACTTATGGTTCTTTAAAAGATCCACAAGTCAATAAAGACGACTTATAATTTGTTTGCGAATTATTTACAAATACCAATGTGGATGCAGCATATCATTTCACATGAATTATTTGACATTAAAACAATGTAAAAGAGCATTGCAAAATTTCAAGATGAATAGAAATAAGTATTAAAATTGCAAAGTAAAGAGGAAACAGGCTCGTACGTTTTTAATAATGTTGTCTCTGTCATGACTATGAATGAGAAAAACTCGGAAAGCATCCAAGACACCCTTGCGAACGGCGGGCGCAGAGTGGCCCAAATTATTGACCAGCTCTGGTACCACTGGTTGCATGACCTTGTCCACGATGTCAGCATTCAAAGTTGGTAACACGTCTATAAGCACACGAAGAGCATGTTGACGCACCTCCCATTCTGGATCACGCAGTCTCTCGGATATCTCCAGGAATGTTGAATGAGCATCCACCTCGCTTGGAAATTTTCTAGTACGTACCTATACGAAAATATAAAAATATATGAAACATATTAATTGCCTGATTCTTGTCGTTTTTAATTTCCTCTAAGATAATCTAGATGTCTCTAATTATAAGAAAGAATTCTATAACTTACAAATCTGATAATCAATTTATTAGTAGTTCAATTATTGCAAATATGTAAAATATGTAAAATATGTCCCAGGCTCTCTTATACGTATGAAAACAACGCATTTCTATGTGAAAAATATATGGAAAAATGATGTCAACTATTAATTCTTTTTCTATTTTTTTTAAGTCCATAGATATGAGTCTTTTCTCACTGTAAAAAATATCTTTATCCACTCGTTTTAATTCTATTATCACCTTCTTTAGTCCTTGTCGTTCATCAATGACCCACAAGATATAGAGGCCATTAAATCAGACAGTACAATTATACTAACCACGTGTTCCCAGAGAGGAGTAAGTTGTATTGGTTGACCGTTCGGTGAGGTCAATGTCATCTTTCGAGAGAGTCGCTGATGGTGACCTCGGCGGTGAGCTGAACTCTCAGATGTCGAATGAAAATCGAAAGGAGAGGATCGTGCCGGAAGTGGTAAGGAATCCTTCTGGGGCTGCAGAGGCCCCGAATTCGTCGATCCAGTCATAGATAGTGTAAAATCCAGGCACTTGGACATACCACCGTTACGTCTCGTCTAATGGGAACCATGGGTCCTTCATCGTTTTCCACGAGAATCGTTTTTTTGATTCCGGATCGTTCATCGAGTCACGCGAGCGACAAGCCTGATTGACAGATTCGTTACATATTTACTGCGAGCCAAGCAACGCTCTAACACTGGTGTAGATATAACTAGTTCGATATAACCAGTGCTTTTATAGGTGAAATATTACGACACCTAACATTCATCGAGCTAATTCTTAAAGGATTTTCAAATTATATTCTTAAATTAAGTAGAAATAGTAAGGAAGGTGGGGATAGCTCAGTCGGTAGAGCATCAGACTCTTAATCTGAGGATCCAGGGTTTCGAGGCCCTTATTCGGGCGAAAAAAAAAAAAGACATTGTCCTTTAGGACAACAACACGGGAGAGTTCTGTGTGTATAAAAAAAGGTCCCGGAGGACGGCCATCGTGGAGGTTTTAGTCGGTAAGAATCCGACACTACCTGGATGTTCCCTTAAAAGACTCAGGTGTCTTACGAAGATTTCTTCCACGTAAAAAAAAAAAAAAAAAAAGTAGAAATAGTAAATGGAGTAATATACTTATATATGTACGTAGTAATATTATTAGTTTGTCAATGATAACGTAATTAACGTTTTCTAATGTAAAATATATTAAAATATATATTCCAAATATAAAATATAAAATTCGGGGTTTTAATGTAATTTCATTGAATATTATATAACTTTCTTTGCTTATCATTTTTGTTTAACATAATTTCATTTTTATAATCCTATTTCTATACATATAACAATTTATTAATTCGTGATTAAATGATATTATATTAGAATAATTATAAAACTGCAATTATATTAAATAAGAAAATGATAGATAAAGAAAATTTTAACATTCAACATAATTACATTATAAATTAATAATATTAAATAATTATAAAAATGGAATTTATTTGACTGGAAATTTATAAAAAAGGAAAATTGTTATTATTAAAATTATATTCGTGTTATAAATGAGAGATATATAATTTGTCTTATGACAATAAAAGCAGTGAAATTCTACATGTCAGTTACAAAACTAGCAAGTTTACTGCTAAAAACTATAGTTTCCTTTCCCGAGGTATATGCATCATTGATAATAACCAACAGAAATCTTTTTAGTGTGTACTTATGGTCTGCAAGAACTCTGAATTATTTAATAGTACATAAGTTCGAAATTGTGTATACTAACGTAGACAGAATAATATATAGAAGTAAATATGAGGTGATGAAAATTCTTCACGAAAAAATAAGAAAAAAGAGTATAAAATAAAATTTAAGATTTATTGTTAGTTTACGAGAAAATCGAGTTTCAAAATTCATTACACGCGTATGTGATTATTATGACTGTGAGATATGATTTGCTGTGAATAGTTCGCCTATCCTATTTATGAACAATACTCAATTTCTGTTTGTATTATTTATATGAACTGTGAATTTTTACTTAATTATAAAACGACGATTTAAACGAATAAAGAATAAAGTAATTTGACCGTAATTTATCCATTACCGTTTATTTAAATTTGTCTTTCTTGACTATTCTTTGATACCATATCATAGTTGTGACTTGTATATGCATTAATATGAATCTAATGGATTTTCAAAACTTAGTTTTTCTTTTTTAAACTCATTCTTCTCGAAAGTTAAATTTCGAGCGAAAGAAATTTTATTCTACAATTTTTTCTTATTTCTTCATAAGAAAATATCTGTGCTGTTTGTACATGTTATTCGATTATATTCTGTATAAGCAGAAATTGTTCGCGTTTAATAACTACTTGCATTTTTTTTACTTTCAAATTTATGAGAATTTTGAAAAACTAAATTGTACTTTAGATATTTGTTCATCTATCATTTTCAATTATTTTTCTAGATTCATCTACTACGAATATCCGCTTAATATGAATTAATACTAAGGGTAACTTGGAATAAATAATACAGCTACCAAACGATATCTCCACTTCCGGCAGCTGTATGTACTTCTATACGAATGCATAAAATGATTGACATTATTAAAGCTTCAACTGACTAATCTCTAACACATTCCATTTTCAGTTTCAATCACTGTAGTCACGAGATCTATTTCATTATTAATTGAAAGCTTCTTTAATGTGCATTAAAACACACTTGTTTCCTCTCTAATAAGAAGATCAACAATTCACTATGAAATTTATTAAACCTTCCTTTCCAAGACTTTCAGAAATACATGTAACATATTATAATATATAATACATATAATAAAATCTAATTAATCTGGGATGTCACATAATCAAATCTTTCAAATCAATTATCAATTATATTAATCAAGGAGTAAAAATCGACTATAAAATAAAAAATTCATAATTATATAATATATTCACTATTAAGAAGAAAGAAAAAGAACGAGATATAAAGATTGTAAGATACACGAGCTCGTAAATATCCATGAATAATTTCATCCCTTGTATTTCAAATAACTCCATGATTTTTATGAACTATGGACATGATGTTCCTAATTGGAAGTTACTAAAAATTAACCATATCATTTTCATTTCGTTACGTTATACGAACGAGGCACGTTAGTAAATATTTTTTTTTAAAGAAGAATGAAGAAAGTTTATCATTGGATCTCGACACGAACGCCGCATAAAAGTAGTACACACGAAAGCGATTGCATAATCCAAAGGAAAATATGCGTGAGTCTCGGGGAGTCGTGAAAGAAGCAAAGGGCTCTCCACTCGCTGCAATAAAAAGTACGTAAGTACTCTTTTCCAGCATACTTCGCGTTAACCGTGAGATTTTTTTTCTCTTAAAAATTTATTACACTTCTTTCTCTTATGCGCATCTTGTTGAATTGATTTATATGGAAATTTTTACATTAAACAAAAGCATTATCTCTTAACCAATAACCGATGAATTAACTCGTCATTGGAAAATTTATTCAAAGCGCAAGACAAGTTCGTTCGTCACATAGAATTTCAAAGATTTTCCAATTTTTCAATAATGATTTCATTCATCAGGTAAATCATATTGAGTATACATGTTAGGTTATTATACTAAGTGTATAATATACTAAGACTAAATATTGATTATTATAATATACTAATATACATTATTATATTTAGATTATATATATTATATATAGATTATTATATTTAGTATATTATATTTATTATATAATGATATATATTATTATATAATATTATTATGG
The DNA here is from genome assembly GCA_903986555.1 of Heterotrigona itama. Taxonomy (NCBI): domain Eukaryota; kingdom Metazoa; phylum Arthropoda; class Insecta; order Hymenoptera; family Apidae; genus Heterotrigona; species Heterotrigona itama. The sequence continues at coordinate 48,050 of CAJDYZ010007412.1, forward strand.
TTATTATATTTAGTATATTATATTTATATTATTATATTTAGTATATTAAACTATAATATACTAATATACTAAATATAGATTATTATACTAAGTATACTCTGAAATAAAAAAAAAAATACCATAGGAATGCCTTTACAATTTGTACTTACATTTGATGCAAAAATTATTATAGTTTCATTCGTATTTAAATTTTAGATTAGTACTGTTGATATTGAAATATCAATTTTAAAGAATGTAGAAATACAAAAGGGTGAAAGATTTTGGAATCATACGTTTGAATGAATTACTTAATCTATTTACAAACTATTACTTAACCTACATATTTGTTGATTAAATAGATCTTATATATCAAAAGAAAAAAATGCGTGAATTAACTTATTATACTTCATTTAATATACCTTCGTTTAATATCATTGATATTTTTGAATGCTGATTTTTAATACTAGATCAATTTTGTATATACTTCTTGTCAATTAATCAATATAAAATAATTTGTGTTGTTCTCGTTGAAAGAAGATAAAATCCTTAATTATTAAATTGGCGCGATTTTTCGACCAATCACGTGTCATTAAATTATCACGTGACCAAGATCATAATACGTAAGTACGCAAGGGAGCGAAACTGTGACTTATATAGATATAAACAGCATTATAAAAATATAATCTTAATTTACTTAACATTTTATTTAACAAATAATTCTAAAATATCATTCATAACTTTTCCAAAATACATTTAACATTTATCTTAATATCAATTTATAAATAATATCAAAAAACTTTCTCAATTTAATATCTACGTATCTATATAAACTGTCGTAATCAGATGCAATTATACAATTCTTTAAATTATACTAAGTACTTTTTTATGCAAAATCTATATTTCATACATATAAATAATACTTATCATTATTATGTCACAAGTGACGATATTATAAAAAGTATATATTTGAATTAATTTACCTTTTACTTCTCTCTTCGTATACAAGTAAGACAAGCATCTTTTAAATTGCAGTAACATTTCACGCTTTTTTAAACTATAACAATATAATTTGGCATATCATATATTTCTCGTTTTGTTTTGAATGCACATTTCATAATAAATGACACGATAACTGAAACAATCCAATACAGGGTTCACGTGACGGCAGTCGACATGTGACTACCGCTGCTCTATTCCGAATGTAAGGTGGTTTGCAGGTAATATCGACCACCCTCTCCCCACTTCTCGAAAAATGGTCTAGATATGTATATCATAACCATGAGTAGAATTGCTAGAATGGTTAATTTCGAGAAAAGTAATTCACATTAGTCGATATTAATCCTATTGTGTTTTTTTCAATCATCTCAATCACAATCTATAATTTGAAAACCACAGCAAATTTAATAATACATATAAAAACATTATGTTCGATGAATATAAATTTCCCGCCAAACAGAATTTCGATAAATCGAAGAATTTCTTAAATTTAAAATTATATTATTATTATTATATTATTATATTATTATTATAAGATATTATTTAATAAATTTTATTACTCAAATGCTTTTCAATTGTAAACGACTTTAAATAAATTATTTTATTATTGTTGTTTGTTAATATGTAATGTAAAAAAAAAAATTAATTCAAAAAGAAATTATTGATTTGTTTTTTTTAAACAATCGAAAATTTCAAGAATAATTTAATCAATTTCTTTTCTGTGTATAGGCTAATAATATTACATATATGCATTTATAATATTATATATTTATTTTAAGTTCTGCAATTAAAATTTGACTTCTCATTTAAATCACACAATTACATACACAATATTAAATATTGCAATATTTTATAAATTTGAAAATAGCAATCTATAAATATATAAATATATAAGATATAAATATTTAAAAACAAAACAAGGAAATATATATAATTCAGAATTCTATAACAAAATTGCAATACTTTAATGTCTATTATATAAAGGTTTTCTGAATTTATACATATATAAAACTATACAATAAAGCATAACGTAACAAACATACAAGTAACAGATTTACATCAGGTAAAATTCATGTAGAAATAGAATGTAGTTGATGAAAGTTTTTAATTGACTTCTATTAAACTATAGTATCAGCCTTTGCTCGTTCTTTGGTTCGAGTATTTTGTACTGGATTTTGCGAGTACAATATAACTGCATAACTCACCATAGTGATCGAAAGTACAGTATTTAAATGAATTGAAATACTGAATATTAACCAACATAGGACTGCTGTGAATATCAGTTCTAATGCACTAGCGAAAGTTTTTAAAATCGAATTCAAGTTTTTTAAGAAAAAACTTGTAATAATTCCGATCGCCGTATTGTTCAGCATTATTAGTATAATTTTTGGTTGCATAAATATTGCAAGATCGACATTGTTTAACATGTTAGAAGCATTATTATCCGACATAAAAAATAGTATAAAAACTATAAGATTACAAAAAATACTATCAATATACATAAATACATTTTGTACAAAAATATTAATATTTGCTCCTTGTTCTTTAAGTAAATATTCATTGTAAACACCAGCTAAGCAGGAGCAAATTGTCTGAAAAAAATTTAGGGATTATAACTATATTATAATTCTCTATAATTTAGTTAAAATAATTTTTTAATAGTACTATACATACCTGCACAAACACTAAAATTATATTACTATTCAAATTAATTTTGGCATTAAACACATTGATACTAAAGTCCAAGTCTATATGTTTTATCATACATCCAATTGTCAGTAATACAAGTGAAAACCATTGTTTCAATGACAATTTTTTATTAAAAACAACCTAAAAAAAATTATGTTTTACAAAAAACTTTCCTCCATTTTAATATGAGTTATAACAAAAGTTTCTGATATGTACTTGAAAAATAATTCCAGTCATGACAACACGAAATTGTAACAACACATAGTAGGTTGTTGGATCAAATACAGCCAAGTTGATAAATGCCAGGTTATTATACAAACAATACAAAAATGATGGTATCATATACAGCAGTAGCACTAGAATAAAAAAATTGAAATTTAGTCCATTTTATTATTATATTAATTTCATTAATTTAATTAATAATTTAAAAGTATTTAAATTCTACTTCATAAAACAACTAAATTGTTCATTATTACATTTTAATACGAAATTAAATTAACAATCATAAAACTTAAATCAGTAATTTATATTTTATCTTATATTCTGTTCAGATAATGCTTCAACATGATAATTTTGATTAATGAATAACAACTCAAATCAGGTCAAATATTTATTACATGTTAATAAGTAAAAATAAATTTATATTTATAATTAACTTAATTATTTCAATATATATATTAAATTTCCAGAAACAATATACCTTTCTTATTTCCTGTTACTTCTTGATACAAACTTGAAAAATTATTGCTAAAAGTGAAATAACAACAATTGTAAGTATATAAAAATTTTAAAGAACAGAATTTAATTTATTTACTTACTCCTTGCAATACAATATTACAGATGTAAATAACTTTAATACTTCTGTCATCAATACTACCATAACAATATTATATTCATAGTGACCATCTCTTTGAGACCAAGTTACAATAATACCTAAGATGATAATTTTGCAATTAGTTAAAACAATATAAAAATAATTTATATAACTTCAAAAAATAATAAAGAAATTTTCAAGAAAACAATGACGAAAATTTGACAAAATGAGGTATAAAAATTCTTATAAAAGTACAACAATCATTGTTATATTCCATAGGATATTTAAATCATATTTGAAATTGACAAAATAATACACATCTCATTAATAAATAATAATACATATACAAATTTTTTTGCATTATTATCATCAGTCATTTATCACTATGTATTGTTTCTGTTTGACAAACATTCAGTAACAAGGAAAATCATATGAAAAGGATAAAAATAAACAGAGAACATAACCACACTCATGTACCTTGGTTCACAAACAGGGCCATATATGAAATAAAAATGACAAGACTCCATCTTCCTGGGAATAATTCTCCCCAATTGATGGTTCCCATCATAAAGTTTATTATAAAATATTATTACGTTAAAAACATTCGTGAAGTATATGTATACTGTTAATTGCTTCTCTGTCGGCGTGTCTGATATCAACTAATAATATAAATCGTATACAATACGATTTTGTCATATCAAATGTATACACCTAAAAGTTAAAAGATAATAATGTATCGTCTCTGATTATTTTCTTTCCTGAAATATACTTTAGTATCATTTAATTTTTTTTAAATTTTTGCCTTATTTGTTAATTGAATATTAATATGTAAAAAAAATTATCGTGTAAAACAATGATAAAGTTATAAAAATTTAATTTCTCAATTAATTTCGTATTTTTGTGATAAAATTGATATATCTTATTATATAAAAAATTAAAATTAAAATGAACATTGTTTTTACATTTTGAGAGAGATTTTACATTTTATATTTATTTTTTGTTATTATTATATATTATTATATGTCATATATTTCTTATTATTATTATATATTATATATTATTATATTATTTATTATATTATATATTATTTATTAAATTTTATTATATATTATATTATTATAAATTATATTATATATTATATATTATTATAAATTATATTATATATTACTTATTAAATTTTTTCATAAATTAAAAAAAAGTTTAATAATGATAACGAAGCAAATTGAGAATATTTGGCATATAATAGAAACATTATTTGTTGTATAATATTTGTATAATGACTATACATTTTATTTTTACAATCTTTTGAAAATACACATTTTAACTCATTCTTGATGCATTACACAAAATTTATTTACATAGAATGAAAATTAAATTTAAAATTTTATTTTATTTTTAGTTTTATTAAAGTTCTATGATCCTTTATGTAATAACTACTTCGTTATTAACATTTTTCATTCGTCGTGGAAGCACATAAATACAAAAAGTTTCTATCATACATAGAATTCATTATTATGTACCATGAAATATGTTACAGATATTATTGATATAAATATTAATAATGTTGATACAGTATCTACAAGATCTGATAGATATATTAAGTATATATTAAATTAAGTTTTTATAATTTTTGAACGAAGAATAAACGCTAATATATATCACAAATAATTTTTTTGCTCTATAATGATGAAATTAGAATCATACTGAGACATGTGTTCAGAATTTATATAAACATTAATATATATTACGAACAGTATTGTCCCCAATTACAAAAAGGCAGCACAACAGTATGCACAAAAACTTATATGAGGATAATCTTCTTTATATATTATTACCAGTATAATTTTAATAATAAATTGAAAACAAATTGTATTTTTAGTAGTAATATTATAAATACAAGTTCCAGAAAGACAGAAAAACCTTTCTATGAAAGATTTTTGTATGAATTACAGATATATTTTCGAAAGATCGTAAACTTCAAAAATTCTTCGAAATATAATCAGGCAGTGTAATAAGTATGCCTGTAAAAATGATATAACTGTTAATTTTCAATATATTTTGTATCTTCTGTAAATATTTTGTAAAGACATTTAGTGCAGGACTATATACTATAAAATGCAAATATTATAACCATTTTGTTAATGTTCCTGAAATTGTATTACATTAGGACCAATTATCAGTTCATTATAACATACAAATACTATATAGTAATATATGCATGAAATGCTATATTAACTTGTGATTCAAAGTTTTTAGTGTCCTGTCAAAGAAAGAAATAAATTATTTAACGCCTTCATAAATATCAGTATCATGTCACGAATTATATTTATGTAAAGGAATTTAAATGACATCTTAATTCATGGCACGTTACACTCCGTTATAGATAATCACATCAATGATTTGCAGAGTCCATTATCTCTCTTATTCATTTTTATAATAAGGCCACTGTTTAGCCATATGCAAAGTAAATACTAAATCAGATATCAATATTAATATAATTATTATTACAAAAACACTAATAGGAAAAATGCTGTTCTATGAAAGTGAAATATTTCTGAAAATATTAAGAAAATGCGTGAAGATAAACAATAAATATATGTAATTGATAAAAGTAATGACTTAGTAAAAACCACCAAACTCTTAGAATCCAAGTATAAATTGTGTTAACCATCTTGTTGATGATATATCATATTAGTTCCATGTATGAAACACTCAGGTTATTCTTAAAATCTTTCACAGACTATTTTCTTTAGTTATACTAATTACATATTATATTTGTAGTACCATTTGGTTAAAAAAAGAAACTCTAACCAATCGAACAAATAAAAAAATTTCAATTCAGATATTCGAATAAAACTTGTGTTCAAAACGAATAAAATTTCATTACATGCGTATCATCGCATATTTAACATCAATTTGATGTTTTCAATTGTTTTAAAATCTGTTGCGTGATTAATTTAGTAGCCTCACTCGCGTTAGGAATAAGAAATTTATCCATATCTGAAATTACCGTATCATTATATTGCGTTGTACCGTATTTAAATGTAATCAAATCTGAATGTCTTTTTCTAGATGTTATTTTAACAATACTCGTTAACGGACGTTTTACAATTACATGTGCTGCACCTTTCCTTTCTTGTATTTCTCGAAGTACTATTAGGTGACTATCAGTGACCAAAAGTATACTGAAAAAGAAAAAATTCATATAAA
>CAJDYZ010007412.1:70445-82478 GCA_903986555.1 Heterotrigona itama
AACAGAGGATTTTCTCATAATTTTATAAATAAAAGTTTTTGTATAAGACATCTAATCATATTAGATAAAGTTATAGTCATTGCAAACAATATATAAATAAAATGATAAAATAATACAATTATTCAACATAAAAAGTGTTTAGGATTTCTAAATATAAGAACATATCATTGCTGATGACAATCTGTTTATTAGCAAAAAAAAAAGATATCAAACCAGTCATAAATATATGAGCTAATTAAAGCTTTTTAGTATTCTTCAGCGCCTTCTCCTTCACCTTCAGCGGAATCCATACCGACTTCTTCATAGTCTTTCTCAAGAGCCGCCAGATCCTCACGTGCTTCAGAAAATTCACCTTCTTCCATACCTTCACCGACGTACCAATGAACAAATGCACGTTTGGCGTACATAAGATCAAATTTATGGTCAAGACGGGCCCAGGCTTCTGCAATAGCAGTAGTATTCGACAACATGCAAACAGCACGCTGTACTTTGGCAAGATCACCACCAGGTACCACAGTCGGCGGCTGGTAGTTGATACCAACTTTGAATCCAGTTGGACACCAATCGACAAATTGAATAGTACGTTTCGTTTTGATGGTAGCAATTGCAGCATTTACGTCTTTAGGTACAACATCGCCTCTGTATAACATACAGCAGGCCATGTATTTTCCGTGGCGAGGATCGCATTTCACCATCTGATTAGCTGGCTCGAAACACGCGTTTGTAATCTCTGATACAGAGAGCTGCTCGTGATACGCCTTCTCTGCGGAAATGACGGGTGCGTATGTTACCAAGGGGAAATGAATTCTTGGATAAGGTACTAAATTCGTTTGGAATTCAGTCAAGTCAACGTTCAGTGCACCGTCAAATCGTAGAGAAGCTGTAATGGAGGACACAATTTGACCAATCAATCGATTTAAATTAGTATAAGTAGGTCTTTCGATGTCCAAGTTCCGGCGACAAATATCATAAATAGCTTCATTGTCGACCATAAATGCGCAATCGGAATGTTCAAGAGTAGTGTGCGTGGTTAGAATTGAATTATATGGCTCGACAACTGCGGTGGAGACTTGTGGAGCAGGATAGATAGCAAATTCTAATTTTGACTTTTTGCCATAGTCTACAGAAAGACGTTCCATCAAAAGAGAGGTAAATCCAGAACCAGTGCCACCTCCAAAGGAGTGGAAGATAAGAAATCCTTGAAGACCTGTGCATTGATCAGCCAATTTACGAATTCTGTCCAATACAAGGTCTACAATTTCTTTTCCAATTGTATAGTGACCACGGGCATAGTTGTTGGCTGCATCTTCCTTGCCAGTGATTAGTTGTTCTGGATGAAACAGCTGTCGATAGGTACCAGTGCGTACTTCATCTGCAATGTAAAAATTAATTTAGTTATAAATTTTCATAAACAATTATACATTACAATTTAACAGAATAAAAAGATATTAACCAACTACTGTGGGTTCCAAGTCAATGAAGACTGCTCTAGGTACGTGTTTTCCTGCACCAGTTTCGCTAAAGAAGGTGTTGAAACTATCATCGCCTCCACCAATAGTTTTATCAGATGGCATTTGACCATCAGGCTGGATGCCATGCTCCAGACAATATAATTCCCAGCAGGCATTTCCAATCTGGACACCAGCTTGTCCAACATGGACTGAGATACATTCACGCTGAAACAAGAATATAAAATATATTATTCATACATATATTAATTAAAGAAATTACAAATTATAAAAGTAACTAAATATTCTATAGTTAATAATCTCCATATTAAATTCTTAATGATAGATACCAATTTTCTTAGAAATAAAAAGTTGACGTATCTATAGTTAAAGTTAAAATTAAAATTTTAATTAGTTTAAAATTTTAAACAAAATTTAAAACAAAATTTAAAATTTTAATTGGTTAACAACCAATGAACAAAGTTCAATGAACTCGATTATTCAGATATTTCTAAAAAACAAATCATTATTTTGTTGTTCGTTATATAAAATACAGAGAAATATATGAAACAATTCGAATAAAAAAAATAATTTAAATGCAAAAAAGAAAGATTCCAAAAATACATCAATTCAAAACGAAGTCGGAAACCGGCCGGCATTTAACCGTTACAAAATGGCTGTTCCCACTCCAGCAACCCAACATTATTTTCCTTTCGTATTCTCTAAAACATTGAAGATAGATCAAAACTTACCATCTTGCAGTGTAATGTCTTCCAAAACTGTTTAAAAAAAAAAAGGAAGTAGAAATGGACGTATGATGTAGATAGTTGGCTCAAGCAAGTAATGGAGCTTTCGCTAACAACTACGGCAACTCCGCCCAATAATCGTCAAACGAATGCATCACCAGTCACTAAAACGGTTATTTATACCTTCGGTCGGCGACTTCGTCACTGTACGCTGATTGGTCGTTGATGGCCTCATTCCCTTTCATGATTGGTCTTTTTTCGACCGCAGTACCCACGAGTACTGAACACACAGTCCTTATACGGAAAATATAGTCCCTTGTATTAACGACATAATTATCTCTTTTTTCAATATTAACAACAGTATAACTTATTTATTACGCTACATTAAATTAATAATAGGTAAAATTGATTTTCAGGTCAAGTATCTGGACAAAATTCGGGAAAATAAAGACGATTTTTTTGTATAAAACTCTAGTTGCGATGCGCGATGGTTTCTTCCATATTTGGATTATGCATTCTGATTGGTGACTCACGTAATTCGTATGAATACTTACCTCCCTTGTAACAAAATATAATCCATTTCTGTCATGAAATATCGCAAATCTAAAGATATTACGTCAAAGATTTGATTAAAGAAAATTATTTTCTTTCTTAATTATCGTGCAGATTGTTATTATTTCCTGCACATATATATCAATGATATATTAAATAATATTATTATATTAAATAATATAAATAATATCTTATAAATAATTTGTACATTTGATAATTTTTTAATCATTTTGCAATATTTCTTTATACTTGATATTTGCTTAAGAAAGTAATTCATTTTACATATTAATATAAAATTATAAATTATAAAATAAATAAACCATCTTTTACTAAACTGTATGTTTATTTATATTTTTTTGTTATTTGTAAGTATTTATTTCGTACAAAATTTATAATTGCATAGTTAGTAAATATAAAAAATATTTATATATATGTATTTATCTTTAAAACTTCAATATTTTTCCTTCATGCACTTCAGTATAATACAATGTTATATAATATTGAAGTTTATATGAACTTTTTACATGCATTAAAAAGAATATAAAACTTTTTCATTTGGCAAGATCTTTTTTATTTATATATAAAATTTTAAAACATTTGGATTATGTACACCTAATTAGGTATTGATCTTGTCTCTGTCATATACCGAGTGTTTCATAAATATGACAAAATTGAAATCTTAAAAATACATTAAAACTGTTATATGGTACATTTTAACAATTTTATGTTGTATGTTACAGTTTCGTTTGTCATTATCAGGAAATAACAACAAAATTAATATAGTGAAATATTAAGAACAATAAGAAGAAACGATAAAAACAAAATGATTTAAGAATATTCAAACATTTGATTCGACATTATATGTAAAGACAGTCGTGATTTTTTTGAGATATGAAATATTTGAGACTAAAATATTTAACTCATTAAGTGCAGAAAACGTATATTAATTTATTACAAGAAAAATAGTACAAAACTAAAGTAAGGAACGTGATTCATAAACTTTGGTAGATTGATTATACAATGAATTGGAGTTGATCTACATACTTCCTGCACACGAGTACAGACCGTATCCGTTCTCTACTTTTGATTCTGCGATCTCACCTTACTCTGGTTCTGTCCTCATTATGGTCTTGTATCTCCTTCGATCTTGTGAAATATTTCGATCATAAAATCATGCAGGGAACACAATAACAATGACAATTAAATAACAATAAAATGATTTATTCAAAATTTACTTTTTTAACTTCATCTCTCTCTCTCTCTCTCTCTCTGATTCTAATAAAATAATAAAGTTATTTTTGCAATTGAAGAATCGTGTTTATCAATGATCTTTTACATAGGGTACATTCTTAACTAATATTCTCAATTGAAATAAATAGAATAAATTATTAGCCAAAATCTTACTACTAATTTTAGTTTATTCTACTAATTCTTGGCCATGTGCAATATTCTATATATATTAATGACTAAATTATTAAAAATGAAATTATAAATTTCCTTTAATAACCTATATGTATTTATAAGTTAATTCATTTTCTGTTAAAATCTGTTAAAATCTGATACTGACAATTCCACGTTAAACAATTATTCCTTGGACTAATATATTTTTGTGTTTCCAGATGCCGCTTTCATCGTTTAAGTGTTGCTAGGCAACGTTTTCAAAATAAACATTAAATTACGCTTGAATAAATATATGTAAATGAATCAAGTAATAAAAATATATTAATTATATTGATCTTATGATTAGTTTGTAATTTATTAAGAAATCATGTTTTAAGATATGTAATATATGTAACATTAATATGTTCAGTGAGGACATTGATTTTATCAAGGGATATGCAAAGCATGTGGAAGATGAGAAACAGCAAGATTTAACTCTTTGTTATGCATATCCTATCGTAAACAAAGTTCCTGAAATTAATGTTCTTGTAAAAGGAACTAAAAATTTGCGAAAACAATGTCAAGAAACTACTTTAGTTGAAGATGGATTATATGCTTCTAATTTTCCATTTGTTTACAGCGACATTAAGCTTCCTGAATTTAATAACTTGAAAGTCTTAGAGTATGAATCAAAACGAAAGTTCTCTGGTAAATTGCTAGAAATTGTAATTCGTGAAGTAAACATTAACACAAGTCAATCAGATTCTATTGAAATTACATCTGTTCATTTGTTATTTAAAAAGAAAGTTATATGTAAAACAAGTAGTCCTTTCAATAGAAAGTTACATAAATTGTTAATTAAGAATTCTGAATGCAATAATCTTTCTATACAAGTACATACCAAAAGTGGTCAGTCTAGTATCTTGCCATTGCCATTACCAAAGCGGAACATTGAAAACTATAAAACAGAAATAAATTTTGCAATAGCTGACAGTTTTGGTAGAATACATGCTGGAATAGTCACTTGTGCAGTTACTCTAAGTAGATATGGTGAAAATGAAGAAGAATCATATATATCTCATCTTTATAAATTAAGTAATGATCCAAATGATCCACAAAACAATTTGTCTTTACTTAGGCCACCAAAAAGCATTCATAAAAAGCAAGTGAAATATTTTTTATTGGAAAATGCAGCATTAACTCTTGGCAAAGATTCAGAAGCTATCACTGCTAAGAAACATGAAAGAGAAGAAACTAAATATCCAGATATAGCTATAACAGAACAACCTGCATTTTCTTTATTTAATATATCATTCAGGAACTTATTCCAAGTTAAATACCCATCAGAATCATCATCTAGTATCCGCAGACACCACACAATAGGAAAGACAATTTTGTCTGCAACTATTTTACGAGGGATAGAAATACCAATTAGAGAAGAGTCTGCACTAGTTCAACCATTTGTAGAAGTTGAATGGGGTAATATAATACATGCAACATCTATAGCAGAAGGTTCAGCACCTATATGGCAACAAACAATGTACTTTGAATTACCCAGACAAAATGAAGAACATTGTATAAAGCTTCGTTTGTTTGATCAACATCCTGTGTGGGGTCAACAGTGGATAGGTGAAGCTAGAATTCCTCTTGAACATCACAGAAATTATCAAGAACTCGAACGATGGATTACGTTGTCTCCATTATTTAGTCCAAATTTGTTATTTGGATACATACAAGCTAGTCCTGGTCAGCCGTGTACTCGTATTTATGTTCTGATTAAAATAGATCATCCAGGTACTTCTAAGTCGGAAAGTACTACTACAAATACATTATTAAAAGGAATTCAACGATGTCTTGTTACATCGTATAAAATTAACAGTATAGAAAATCCAAAAGATGCTGCAAGATTAGTGATGCTTTTACAATCATTGCCTAATCATTACGGGCCAATCACGCCACGTCAAGCATTGAACATACGCAAAGTGGATCACTATGGAAGAGCAGCTCTACTTGCAGTATTATTACAAGGTTTCAATTTAGAAACATATGTTTTATTGGGTATGTAATAAGTAAATTATTATGTTTTCTATTATATAAATATTTATGAAATTAAGTTTATTAATGCTTTTTATGTTAATATAATAGGTTCTTCTCAGATAAGTAAATGGACATCATTTGTTTTAAGTATCAGTGAAAATGGAATATATACGTTATGGGATACAGAAGTTGGAAATTATTATAAATTAGATGATAGCCATTGTCCTTTAATGAAAGTATCTCGACTAATTAATCATTCTGGTGTTAGTATAATAATTATTATTACATCAATTTATTTAAAATAATATTCTATTTTATCATTATAAATTGCATATTTTTTAGATATGGGAAAATTTGCAAAAATCTGTCTTGCCCTATAATCTCAAGTACAACGTAAAATTAAATAAAGAATGGCGATCTGTTGATGTTATTATTTCAACCAAAAATGATCATACTGTTCAAGTATTAGATTTAAGTATTACAGAGGAAGAACTTAGACAAATTAAAAAAACTGCTATTGATTTAGAGCAGTCTTTAAAAGATAAATTAGCTCATTGGCGTAGCACAATTGGTTTAACAACAATCTTTAATCGACATGCTATAACTATTTTACGAAACTTTATTTCTAAGATAGAGCCTTCTTCAGAAATACAATTGGATAAGAAAGATTTGAAACAATTATACAGGTCTTACCACGTCCATGGTTTTATTTTAAATAAACGTGAATGCAGCATCGATGATTTGAGTGAACATTTACGCGCAACAAAGATTTATGATATTAATGATCCAGTTGAGTTTGCTCTAGTATGTCAGATACAGCCTTACATCGGTAAAATTTCATCGATATGGTTGGCTGTTATAATTCTTAAAAGTCGCGATTAGTTGTTTCTTCGAGTTAACATCAATTTTTATATTCAGTTATATACTAGTCACAATTTAATATTTACTTGAATTGTATTTATTTATTATATATTTATATACTGCATTAAAATTAACATTACAGTGTTCGTGAAGTAGAATAATTATTCATTTTGTGATACCGATATTTTATAAGGTTTTGATATAAACAAACTAACCAATACCAACATTCGTAAAATAACGTACCATTTCTTTTTATTATCGAATTATTTAATTCAATAATATATAATAATTTAAATATAAGATTAAAAGTCTATAATACAATAATTTTATAAAAGAATTAAAAATTATAACAATATTGTCTTTTTAACTATATTATCTTTTTGTAAAAAACACAAACTTTTATAATTATATTTTTTGCAAATTTAATATACATTTTTTTATAAAGTTTATATAATACAGTAATTCCTGTAATTTTCTATGAGATTTTGAGTAATTGAGTGAACACCTATAATTTATTTTCTTATTTTGTTACCAAATAATCATACAAAGATCTATTATTCATTACTATTTATTCATTAATACAAGTAATGAGATTAATTTTTAGAACTTTTAATCAAATAAGAAACAGCACTATTTATTTCGGAACTACAGTATTATATCATCCAGTGAAATTTAATACACCAAACAAATATTCTTATACTAAGTATTTAGCCTGATTTTTGATACACACATACCAGATATTATAGTAACAATATACAACATAATAATACATTTTTATAATTTTTTTTATATTTAATTTTGTTACATGTTGATTCGTGTTTTTTTTTTTTGTTGATTGGAAAGATATGATGAATAAATATCATTGAAAATAAACATAATATATTTGTTGGTTTTTTGCATTGCGCAGCAATGCTGTTTTTATAATAGTTGCAATATTTTTACATATTGCACTAGTAATAAAATATACTAACAATGTTTTATTGGCTAATAATTTTTATAAGTAGTTTAAATAAATAGACGTACATAATACAAATGGCCATGATCATGTAAAATGTTTTGTAATGTTTGCGATTTGTATAATTTTTGCGATAATGTATACTTTAGTTTGACGGACGAGTTGAGTTATTAATTTATGCAATGAAATATCCAACTATCCAAAGTCTTGTATATAAAAAGTCTTGTTGTTTTGATATTTTGGTTTGGAACGTATAAAAACTTTTGCACGCAATCAATCACGTGTATTTAATATCTGTATGTAAAATATTAATTGTAGAAAAATGTTTCTTACAAATATTTATCTAACTTATCAGTATTTTACCAATTGACATAGTGAATCAGTTTTTGTTTCATATTAAAATGCAAACGAAAGGATGATCATTACTGTTAGTTTGTTATAAACAAATAGATCTTTGAGTATAATTAATAAAAAAATTTTTATTACATCATAAAAATCATATTCATTAAAACTTCATTAAATAATAAAAATAATGTACAAAGATAACGTTGTAATCGACGTGTAATTTAAATTCAAATTTTTTACAACTTTGTTAATAGTTCATAATCATATTAGAATTTTATTTTCCATTTATTTAAAGAAACTGTAAGATATTCAAATATCTTACAGATAAGAGACTGTAAGATATTCAAATATCACGATACAGTATTACCTAGACGTCAAATGTGCAAGTATTGTTAAACTTTAATGTGACCGTCATATTTGAATTCTAATCTTAAATCTATTGTGAAAAAAAACTAAAGGCAGTTTTCGACACGACGATCTTATCTCGTCTTTTCTTTTATTTTTTTACAAGGCAGATTTGAATCGTCAGTCACAAAACGATCGTTTAGTTTAAGCTTACACAACATTATCATAATTGATCACGCTGGATCTCATATAATTCGCCTACTAAAATGCTAATATACTCGACTAATCTGTATTTACAATATCTTAGATCAGCGGTCTGTTGAACTTTGTGCTGCTCATCCAAGAATAAAAAAATCGCAGGCCGGTAAGTTTATAGTCGCATTTACGTTAATTCGTCAGAGAAACATCGGATTTTTTCATTAAATCCACAATTTCTGCAACGATATATATACACATATATATGTATGTATGTATGTATGTATGTATGTATGTATGTATGTATGTATGTTGCATACATATGTATGTATGTATATATATGTGTGTATATATATATATATGTATGTATGTATGTATATGTATGTATAAGTACAATGTATTAAATGTCGCTCATTCATGAACGAGGCAGTTACAAAGACTGAAAATTCTGGTCAGATTATTATTATCAATTGAATCATTTTTAGAAAAAAATTTCCATTCACTTCGATTTTGTAACTAAATCTACTTGTAGTTTGAATGACGTTTAAATATCTTAATTTAGAAATGCATTTTTCACTGAATCTTTTTGGATACACCATTTGAATATCCATTGGCATGTCCATTCGTAACGTTTCCATTACATACAACTCCGCTGGTAACTTCTTTTTTCAATTGCTTATTCGCTTTCATTTTTTGCAATTGTTTCTCCGCGTATGCTTGTTTACCCTAAAAAATTGATATTATTAAAGTTAATGCAAATATCAAAGAAAAATTATACTGAGGTGATATTTAAAAGAAAGTTAATATTAAAGTCAGAATCAATATAGGAGTATTTTTGAAAAAATTACCTTGGCAATGTAGGCTTTGATATAGAAGTTTCCGAATAAAACGATAAAGGAGATCATGTAAATGACAAGAGCATACTGCATCCAGAGTGGGAAATCGCATCCCGATCGAATGCCATTGATACCAAGGATCAAGGCAGTGGTAAATTGGATTAATTGTAGGATCGTTAAATATTTCTTCCACCAGAGATATTTAGCTACAGACGGTCCCAATGCGGATAAGCCGTAGTATGAATACATAAGGACGTGGATAAAACTGTTCACCATTGCTGGTAGGAAAGCTAAAAGATAAGAATTTTCAATTAAAGATGAATCAAATTGAAATGACAAAAAAAATATTAAAATTTAATACGCATATGATGTTAATAAGCATTTTTTACATTAGTGAAGAGTATTCTTAATACAGTTCTTTCTCTGACAATTTCATGATTTATAAACGTCTAGAGATATATTTTGTACATAATTCAAGAGATATAATTTCATACAATTGCATGAACTTTCTATGAAATTTCTTGATTCATCAATTAATGCGATCAGAATTAACTTCAACTTTGAAAAAATTCATCTATTGCTTAATATAGTTCAAATAATATAGTTCAAACTTGAGTTTCACTACAATGTGATGAATTACCTACCAGTCATAATATAAAAACAATATGATAACATTGCAGCTGTTGTCAAGTAGAAAATCAACATTTTTGTGTGTAATTAATATGGAATGCGCTATATTGCAGATATTTATTAAATGTATCAGCATTTTACATTCTCATCGTATTACAGTTACATTATACCGATTACATTTACATTATATTAAACAATGAATAATTTAAAAGTAAGAAAGAAATGTTTTGAACGAACAGTTAAATTAATGAGAAATATAAATAATCTTGTGTTGTAATATTTTAATATTTTAATAAAAAAAAATTATCGGCTGGAGTGGCTCATTCAATAAAGTAGACTATATTGATACATCAAATACTCCAATTTGAAATTAAATTTAGTTTGATTCAATTTTAATGCTATTTCGAATTAAAAATAATTTTCTTTTCGATTGTTACTTTCGAGAGAAAATAAAATGTCTCTATAAAATAGATGGATCTGAAATTATTTATATTTTTGTAATTAATTGGATAGAGTTTGACACTGATAAATACTTACTGGATCCACTTGGAACCCATTTAATGCCAATCCACCATAACGAAAACATAGTGGAATGATGGTAAACATGAAGGAAGCTTAATTGATTATCTTTCTTTCGTAAGATAAAGAAAAACGTATCACAGAATTCCAAAAGTTTGCTAAAGTAGTACCACCAGACTGCATGAGCGATCTAACAAACAGAAAAAAAAAAGGATAAATATTCAAACATTTATCTTATTTTTTTAATTAATTTAAAAAAGTATATATATACCTGCAATTCATCTGGACGAGTCACGTGCCTAATTGGTTGACACACGTAACTATAACGTAACCTAGTGGAAGCTACGAATAACTGCAAACAACAAATATCACAAATTAAAAAACACGGAATTGGGATTGTGAACCGTTTTAATAAGTGAAAATAATGTACCTGTATCGCGATATACGCGTTCAAACAGGCCATCGCGAGATTATACGGAACAAGTGCCCACGTTAACTTGAAAGCTCTCCGCTTTCTCATAATCTTTGGTCCGGCCCATACGATAAATAAATACAACATCGTATATATCAAAGTAGGTTTTGGCGAGTCGACCAGCAGCCATCCTCTCGTTCGTTCATCTGTTGATGCGTAGAAACGGACACGCGTACGTTACAGTATGAGATGATAAAAATGAAGGAATTATTTACTTCAAATCAATAGAGCATTTTATTTTATTATCTTAACATTGGCGGTTTACCGGCAAGCGACAGCGTCCAGAGGTAATAATCGTAGGCGTCATTTATTAAAGTTGTCGTGGAATTGATTAAGTTTGCCATTGCCTGAAATAAGATTAAGATAAAAATTGTATCACGAGCAGAAAATTCTCGAGTTTTATATAAAAAAGTGAAACGAATGTAAATTGTAATGTTGGCGATTAGAAGCTTGAAAGTTTCAACACACACACCCTATTGTGACGATAATATTAAGAATTTTACTAATATTAATTTACACGATTACACTGTTTAAATTTACGCGCGCGCCTTTAAACATTGCAAATATATGACATTCCCATTTTAATAGTGTATCTTTTTTCTCATTCACGACCTTGTAATAATAATTTTTTAATTCACAAATGATTTTAATTATTTGGTATACAGAACACTAAATACACACATACACACACATTATAATATATATATATATA
>CAJDYZ010007415.1:24345-44991 GCA_903986555.1 Heterotrigona itama
GACAGACTAACGTTTTTGCAAAGACAGATAGAAGCGATTGAATTAGCTGAATTATTAGTTATTCGAGAGTTGTTGGCAGTGATTGTAGTATTATAGCGGACGAGCGTTTCGATTCCAGAAATTGAACTGATCGATTATAATTTTTATACGCTTCTTAAATTCTTTAGATAATTAATGTTTGATATTTGAGAGAACGACCCGTTTTGATTACTTCGTCGGTATAGTACACGGAGGTAGGATAAATAATTGCAATTACCGAGGGAAATTAAATAGAAGGAAATTATGGTTTGCGATTTCAGAGTTGATCAGCTTGCTTTCCGTGCGGCTTATACATTTATTTACGCGCGCTATTAAACGTTTCATTCGCGAATGTTTCTTTTATAACACGATTATGATGCGCATTCGATTATTTGTTTCCTCGATGTAGAAATTGTATAAATATTTTCAATTTGATGGATTTTTGAAATGACGAGTATGATTTGAAATTGTGTAAGCATTTTCATTTGATGAATTTTTGAAAGACACTTTTAAAGGGACATTTTTCAAGAGAAATTTCGACAATTC
This sequence comes from Heterotrigona itama, assembly GCA_903986555.1. Lineage (NCBI taxonomy): Eukaryota > Metazoa > Arthropoda > Insecta > Hymenoptera > Apidae > Heterotrigona > Heterotrigona itama. The sequence goes on from CAJDYZ010007415.1 coordinate 24,910, forward strand.
GCAAATATATTTGCGATATAAGTCTAGTAGGGGAAACGATATTTAAAGATGTATTTAAAAGATAAATTTGAATTCTTGTGATCCATAACACCGTGAAATAGTGAACTGAATTATTTTTTATCACGTCTTCTTCCATAAATCTTGAACAGCAAAAGTGATGTATGTGGCGTGCGACATAAAAAGACGTAGTTACGGTGAATTCGAAACATTTCACCGTAGAAATCTCGCCGGTGATCATAAATGATAAATGCCACGTTGATGTTAATTCAATTTCGGTCCGACTGGACTCTCAATCACTGTCAAGAAGCGATCGTGTTCACGCTCAAATCAACAAATGATGAACTACTGTTTTTTGGAAATATTTATCAATAATCATATCAAAGCTACAATATAAATTGTGCTTGACTTTTCAGATGACCTTGCGGATCTTGCGTAAACCGCGAGCTATCAATCATACCTGATTCCAGGAATTTCCAATGTAGTCGCGATACTCGTTTCACATTCATCCTCGCGATGCCTGTTTCATGAAACTGGTATGCGAGATATTTGCATAATGTAGACTGAAGAATTTCAGTGGAACAGCTAAAGCAATTACTCTAAACGAAACTGCTTTCTGTTTATTTCTTTTAATTGACAGTACTTGATTAAATATACTTTAGCATGGGAATTAATTTAGAAATTTATTTTTTCATATACATGAATTCGAAGAAGCTGAATTGGCCGAGTTCGTATCTTGTAATGTTCTAAATTTATATTCAATATTTGAGAACCAAACCAGAGTTATATAAGAGCAAATGTATTTATCACGAGAAAATAGTAATAAATGCTGGATCTCGATTAATGATACGGAATAATTGCCTCCGTATGAAATGTCTCCTGTTAATGAAATCGACAGCTATGAGCAATTGCTAGCGCGTCTCGACAAAGTAGATTAGGACTTGACTGGTCGGACCAATCGGAACGCGCTACGACGCTGTTCGTGGATCTCTATTTTTTTCTTGACTCCGCGCTACAATGATTAATGCAAGGTTAAAATTAAATGTCTCGAGATGTTCCTCGAACTCGACCAATGAATTAAAACTTGAAAACTTAAAATAAAAAGGACGTTTTTCCTGGATATTTCATATATCGCCACGCGTCTTCTTACGAATTCATCAAGTGTCCAAATGTTCACTGTTCGTTCGATGATTGAAACATTTCTCATTAATCACGGGATATTTTCGTCGAAACGTGACACGTAGATCAATTCAGGCCAGAACGTCAACATTCGTGCACGTACATTGCGCGACGCACGTCAGACTCGCGGATTCACGGTCCCTTGATTCTCGAAATTGTCTCGTCATTTATCTCGGGCTCGTTGGTAGCTGTCGCGAAAATAGTCTACAGTGTGACTATTCGTATATCCGTTCGTTCATCTAGCCATTTGTCTTTCGGTAGGCGTCGCTGTGTCAAGCACGAATGAGTACGCAGCGGGTGAAGTCATCCCGGGTAGATCCTTACGCGAGATATGACGAACATCTCTCCTCTCTCTGGTACGTAAGTACGTACCAACGAACGTTGATGTCGTACCGAAGACGTGCGCTTTACTTTCCGTGCACGTATGCACGTACAGGCCATAATAAATAGCGTGGAGAAGTTCGCCTGGCAGAAGGATAGAACCGGCGAAAGATAAATACGGGAGAAAGGGGAGCAGCCAGCTGCGCGACAGAGAGGATCGAGTAAGCGAGAAAGATGGCCGAAGCTCCGTTTGACTCAAGGAACCTTGTATTTCCGACACTCATTACTCGCGTGACTGATGACACGTGAATGGAGGCGACAAGAAAAGAGCACGCTCGTGGGCTCCTTTTCTCCCATTCGTTTCTCTCCCGATCTTTTCCTTTTCTCCTTTCTTTCTCCTCTCATACTTCTTCTCCTTCTCCTTCTCCTTCTTCTTTTCGCTGTTCCTTTTTTCCTCTGAACTCTCCTCCTTCTCTTCCTCCTCCTCCTCCTCCTTCTTCTTCTTCTGCTGCTGCTGTCGCGTACACGAAGACGCATCGAGGCCGTCCCGTACATTGGCCCTTTTCTTTATCACGCCTCTTCTTCCAAGCGAGCCACCCTCTCCTCCCTCTCTTTCTCTCTTTTTTATTCGCCTGGTACGTGCGTACGGCAATCGGTCGACAAACACCGGTATTTCGCATGCAATTCGCATGCTATCCTTCTCGGCTACGTAGACACTTGGCTGATGGATTCTATTTTCTTAGTTCTCGCCAGATTGCCGCGAAACATTCCGTAGCTTTCAATTCTGCAGCTATTACTCATAATTTGTCGGGCAAGCTCGTTCGCCTCAAGGTTCTGCCCTCCTCCCCTCTGTGACCGTTTTGCCTTCTGCCTCCAGCGACGAATGTTAAACGACACTTTACTACTCTGCTCCTCTCCTCGGACAACGAAATACATTAAAGCGATTACATTATTATACACGGTAAGATTGTTTGATGTTTCTTGCCCGCTACGATTTGTCAATTTCAAGCTTTTGTTTGTTAAGAGGCAGGCTACAAATATCTCGTGGTTAACTCGTTTCGTTCGAATTCTTCTTTGTCCCTTTCGGCCGGGAACGAATGTCATTTGCAGCGATACTGTGCGAATTTTTCATGAATTTCTGTTCGAGCTGTTTTCAATTTTGGTTTCATCTACAACTCAACGATGAAACTTGGCAATGATTTTTTTACCTTCTTCTCCGCTAAAGGTTTTAATTTAAAAATGACACGCTTGAAAGTAAGCGAGTATGACGTGAGATACCAATTTTGTCTCGGAGAGAACCTCAGCCTGCCTGATTACGAATCAGACGTGTGTACACGATATCTCGACGCAATAAGTGGATTTTAAGTAGTGTTCAGAGTGCTTAGATCATTGTTATTACTGGGTGGAGCCACTTACGCGATTTTTCCCTCTTTAGGAACTTTTTCTTGTTTTTCCACTTGCTTTCTACCTCGTCATCAATGCTGCGGCGGGGAATCAACACATTCTCGCGGGAAGTAATCATCCTCCTCTAATACGTATTTCTGACGTATACCAGCAACATTAACCAGCTTCTTGTGCCGTAATGACGGATGCAATCTTGGGAAATTTTCCTAAGCTCCAGAACTTAATCCGAACCGCATTAATCTAGTACGGCGTAAGAAGAATTCCTAGCATTGCTAAAAAAAGCGGATAGTGCCCGTGCTACGTCATCGAATAAGACACTCGACCGCTGCGTGTGTATATGCGAATCAGCTTGCCCGCGCCAGAGATGAGGGTTTTACCTCGCGTCATCTTCGCGGTTTTTCTCGGTGTATAGTCTCGCGAAAAAGTGTTTCTCCACTTCCACGAGGGTACGAAACGTGATTCTTTTTTCTTTTTATTAACGCCAAATTGATTACCTCGCAGTTACTGCGACTGTCTGAATTTCATTCTCTGGATGCGTGATTGATGTTCAATCCTCGAACAACGAGCGGTTCACGAGTTTTTGACAATGAAACCGTGGCCATTTAATTTTCACGAAGTTGATCAGTTTGATCTCGAGTAATCGCGAATTAATTGGCAAAGGATTCGATTCGTTAATAATTGGGCACGTGGATATATATAATTGGACATTTTCCGAATAAACAAAAATTCACGTAGAAACATATACACGTGTTACTAAACGTACATCTGTCGACGATTTGTCAAACGCAAATTTCCCTCGTAAAGACACAATATCCGACAAGAGTACGCACGTACAAAGGTATTATACAGCGTATCGATGCACAGCTTCTGGCAGTAGAAACACTTGACGACCGAGGCAAAGATCAGGCCATATTATAATGCAATCAAGTATAGGTGGATGCGCTCACGCGAGACCCCATAATGAGCTCTCATGTTGGAGTATCGTGGCAGTTACCGAACGCGGGAGGCTAACCATTATTGTTTACCCCGTTCTCCTCCTCCCCTGACCGCCCTTTCGTTCTCTTCGTCTCATGCTCTTTCGCCAGTCTCACTAGTCTTTTGCTAATCTATTATTCTTGGCCAAGCTGCTTCATAAACGCTGCTTATCGCGCCTAATCAAGCCTCGAAGACGTGGGTAGGTGAATGAGACAAGACGGCGCGTTAATCAGCTCTATCCTTCCCTTCTCTCTCTCTTTCTCTTTCTCTCTCTTGCCTTTTCTTCGCCCTATCAGTGTCTGCGGTGGCTGTCGTTCATACGAACGCTTCGCCTCGTTTTACCCTGCTGCGTCTTATTAAGGCAGGATCGATAAACTGCTACTGGCCGTGATACACGTTTGTCAAAATCCCGCAGGTGTCTGCAGCAAGCCACAGATTCGTGCTCGTTCCTCGAGCTCTTGACGAGCTCTCCACCACCGGAAATTGAAAACAGGGACGAGAGTGAAAATGAATGGCTATTGCCTGGTTTTGAGCGAAGTTTTTGCGGTGGCCTGAAAGGTGGAGTAATGAGGTATTTATGTGGTGCAGCTGCGCGGGCGTCTAAGTGATATTATCATTGGAAGTTAGAAATATAAATAGACGCCGTTTGCCTAAGTGGATTAGAATCCACGTACGGTATATATACGGCGTATCGGTTTTCTTAATTTTACAACTTTCTTAATTTCTATTGCAATTTTCTTTTTCCTTTAATTTCCGTTTCAATTAATATCTCCTCGCATCGATTTTTTTCTAATCCCCTATCTCGTCGATAATTATTTTCACGTTCCTGAATAACGTGCACGCGTTGCGAAATAAGGAAAAAAGAGAAACGATCGAGGAAACTCACTGCGTCAGAATTAAATATTTCATCGAATGAACTTTGCGATCGCGAGACGCAGGCTGTTAAAACGCCATTGCGACTTCCTCAATCTAAATCACCGTAATCGAGTCTACTTAATCAGTTCCGCGAGACGTGCGTGAAATATTTATCCGTGTGCCGAGACTCGCGAAACCAACAAAATGGCACGATGATACAGATACCGCATCGTACGGCCCGATTCTATATTGATTAGATATTTCATCCATCGCTACACTCATCGATATGCTCGTTGTATATAGTCGCTCGTTGATAGCGCTCGCTCGTTATGACGATGAGTTTGCAGACAAAAAGAGCAGCGCGAAAGAGAAAGGAGAAAAGCAGATGGAAGAAAAGAGTCGCGAGTTACTGTTACAGGCCGTATTCGAGTCCCTCTGTCCTCGATTTTTCCGCAGCGGGTAGAACGCAACGTCATCCCTCCGATCTCTCGATCATTCGTCTTATTACGCGCGGCTCTGCTCAACTTCGCCGCGTCCTTCGCGAAGTATTTTCGCGCGAACGGCGCGATACCTCGATATGGAAAGTGACAACGATCATCTCGATCGCGGCACCTGCTATTCTCCTGCGGTTCGCAGCCAAGGTCGCGCACAATCACGCTTTTTCATTAAGAAACGAGCCACCACCAGGATTAGAACTTCTCGAACCTTCAGAAACGGATAAAGACGCGGCGGCGAGAGACGTCAGCCACGTCGTGACAGATCGAATCGTTCGCTTCCTTCGGCAAAAGCCTCCGTGGATTATCTGTCCTTTGTGGCGCGGCGCTCTGCGATTTCGTTCGTTGCCTCGTGATCGAAGAATGTTAATGGTAGCTGCTGTTGGTAGAAGAAAACGGTTCGTGAATCGCAGCCCGCGTGCATCGTCTCGTAACGGAACGCGAGAATTATTATCACTGTGATGGGTGTTGTTAAGTAATGCGCTTGATTGGTGCAACAGTATTGCAGACGCGTTTAATAATATATTGGTTCGTATGAAACGTTCTACTGTAACTCTTGTAAATTACCTGTAGAAAGAGGTTTCCGGTGTGACTTGTATTTTTTCTTTTTTTGTTAAATCCGGAATTACGGAGCACTGATCTGAGACAGATTTGTAGTTCTATTGTTTTGCTGAATCTCTCCACTGAGATTTTACTAGTTGGAATAATTTATCGACTCGGGGTAAACACGGGCTTCAGAGTCTTGTGTCAGAGCTCTCTGCTGGTTACTGGATCTTCGGGAACGGAGACCCGCCTTGATTTTTTTATTTCAAATATGACTTTACGATCGTTTCGAAACTGCTACGAAATACTACCTCTTATGCCAGAGAGAGATTTCTCTCTGCGTATTGCTGGAAAGTTTCCAGCGGAGGAGAGACAATGGGAAAAGACGAAAGTCTGTGGAAACGTATTCGAAAGTATATCTGCAAAGCAAGTATTCAGGAACTTAAAGGTCCAATGAATGGCTAAAGGGAACAAAGAATGAAAGTTTGAAAGTTAGGTTGCATGGAATAATTTCAAGAGCCGAAGAGAAGAGAGGAGAAAAATTCGAATTGAAAGTAAACCAGACGCGGTATAAATTTTGGAGAAATGGAACGTCCTGTCCGGGATTTGAGGAGAATCCACGCTTTTGAATATTTTCGTTCGAAGCGCAGACTCGAAGACAGTTGAGAAAGTTAAAGTAACTGTCCGAACATTTATCTACGCTTTTACCGTTGTTAATCAATTAGTAGTATAACCAGCCTACGTCTCGTAAAAGAGTTGAAAATGACACAAAATTTAAAAGAACAAATCGGTGTTAAATCTGTATTTCGTCAAAACTCGTTTACTCTTAGTTCATCGGAACGAGCCGTTCTTCTCGGAGAACGGATTGAGGATAAATCTCATTACGAACGGATGACGAGACGTCTCGTGTTTCCTGTCCCAACGTCAGACACTGTTGATGAGATATCTCGCATTTTCCGTATATCAATCAAGAGGAATCACAGACTCGCGGCAACGCTAACAACTATTGCGTGATACAATTTTCTGAACAGACGATCTTGAGACAGACGACGACAAAATAAATAACAACGTTAATTTGAAAATTAATCGCAAATAACGACAAAGGAATAGATGTAAAAATAGATGTAAAATGAATTCATTTAAGAAAATTGACACAATGTACATCTAAAGGATATATACACGGGACGCACGGATTATGTTCGTTGCGACGATTGTCCAGCAGTTAATTGTCAGTGAGAAACGTTCGACACGCGCCGCTTCAAAGGAGCCCCGTTGGTCTCGATCGCCGCTTTAACGAACGATCCCGTTTAATTTCGCAAACACAATTATTCGCCTCGAAGAAATTGCGCGGTCCAGGAGCGAAACAGGACCATCTACGAAATGCAAGGCGCGGCTCTGGCGGCTGGACGATTTAATTAAAGTACACGGCTGGATGCTCCCGCACAAACCGAAAACTAGTGAAAGCAGACAGTAAGAACTTGAAGCCAGTTTCCGGTTTAGTCTACCCCGCCTCGCTCCTCGCCTTCACTCTGCACCTTTCGATTGAGGTTCACCCTTTGAGCCGGGCTAACTGCCTGCCTACCGTCTTGCCGAGGGTAAAAGTCCGTCCGCGATTCCTTCCTCTGCCCGCGGCAACGTGCAACGAGTACTTAAAAGTTTTTACGGGGCGGCTTTCATTGAAAGCGGAACCGCAGACGGCAGGCCCGCAGCGTTCATTGAAAGAAGTAACTGCAGTCCAGGCGCATCCTCACCCCTTGATTCCGCGGCGTCTCCTCCACGCGCCGTCTCCCTCGCGATTAGCGAACCCGCTGGAGTCGAAACCACCCACTCGTTCGCTGCCGGATAACCGTGGTATACGTGGCGAGAGGTCGGGCGAAACGAAGGAAGAGAATACCGAACACAGTAGAAGCAAGATCGCCACCGACGATCCGCGAAGCATCTCTCGAGCTCTGAGAATGTTGAAGTAGCGCTGTCGTTACCTTTAATTTTTTATCGTCACGTCTGTGCTTAAATTTCTAACAATCAACTTAAGTTCTGAAATCTTTTGGATACACATGCGAGACACACTGTGTGTTATTGCAGTCTGTCCCGTAGGTTCTGCGAAGCATGCACGTGAAGAAATACACGCAGTCTTACACGGGAGCATGTCGAAGTGTCAATCATCGATTTTGATGAAATTTAGCATAAATGTAGTTTTCGAAAAAAATATTTGACGCGTTTTTTTTTCGGCTGAAGTTGGGAACGTGTAATGTTTCATCTCGGAGATTAGACCAAAGATACGATTTTTGTGTAAATTGATGAAATCAGTGTTTTTTAAACAACGAATTTAATGGTGTATACTATTTCTTTAAACAATATATTTAAAAAAAATCATATTTTTATAAGTTTTTCCAAGTAAATGTCAACACATCTTTTTAAATATTTGTTTATGAAAACTGTACATGTATTCAGACGCAAATTATGGATAAATCTTGATTTCTGCATTGCAAAGGAATTCCTCATTTTCAAATTTTTCTCGCTGGATGTGCAAAGCGGCACTGCGTGTATACTCGAATTGCTCCCTGTTCGTAAATATGTTGTATTTCTGAAAACAGCTGATTTCACTGTCCAGCACATACCGTTGTTTTGAAGTAGATACAACCAATCAGCGTGATCTTCTAGAGGAAGTAGTAAAGTTTTTTACACCGCGAACATTTCGAGGCAACAACTATATCACGTCAGCGATGTTAGGGCGAACTTTAGCACATCGTCCTGCGAATCCTTTCGTCCAAACCAGTGTGTTGAGAAGGGTGGAGAGAGACGGAGAAGAAAAAAAGTAGTAGAAGCTTCGAAGGGAAGCAAGCCGGCTTCCACTCGAGAATCGTGAGTCTCACCTCCGTTCTCCTTATAATCATAATAAACTCAACCTTGGCATCTCTCACCACCGCAAGGTACGTCGCGCTTCCTTCAGACCAGGAAGGGCGTGTCCGTGAAGGAAGAAGAAGAAGCAGCAGCAGCAGCAGCAGCAGAAGCAGCGAACGAAAGCAGGCTCAAGTGGGATGGAAATGAAGTCGGATAGGATTGAAGTTGCGGTCGGTTCTTGCTACGGCGCTCTCGGTCGTTGTTGCCGGACCGCAGGTTTTGCGAATTTGCCTCGTTTACACCCACCGTCGTTCGCTCGCCTATGGTCCGCACCGTTAATCATGCCTTTTATTTATCGGATGCAAATTGAATGCGTGGCGCTGCTCTCGGCGGCCGCGCGTGCTGCCTCTCCCTTTCTCTCTCTCTCTCTTTCTCTCCCTCTCTCAGTCTTCTCGTTTCCCTCTCTTTCCGCTCGATTCCGAGGTGTCGCGACAGCCGCCGCGGATTCTGCCCGCTCGACCGCGGGGAAAACAACACGCGAGACGCCCGTCACCGATTACACGCGCGTTCGCGGTCGATCGCCGTTTTGCTTGTAGCGGGAGGGAGGGGAAAAAAAAAAAATTACCGCTACCTCGCTGGGCACGCCAGACGCGGGAATTGTTTTCCGAGCAACGTTTCGCCCGACTGGCAAAAATAAATGTACCACGCTGGATTCCTATTAATTCGTGTTGCGAGCTGACCGAACGTAACGCGTTGCAATTTTCGGCCGCAGCAACCCCTACCGCTCTGCGGTTTTCCATCCTTCCTTCCTTCCTTCCTTCCTTCCTTCCTTCTCTTTTCGAGAGGATCAGCTTCCGAACAACTTAATATTTTCGAGATGAGAAATTGTTCTCGCACCCGATTGAAAGAGAAGCAACGAACGTTCGGAACGTTCTGGGATGTGAGAATTTGGAAGAGAGGATTAGAATGATGGCGGGGAAGATTATAATTGGTATTTTATAATTACTTGGAGGAAGAGTATTGCATGTCGGTACTATAATCAGTGGTAGAGCGGGAAATTAAATTTTTGGTATAATTGAGGCGGGAACTTTTCAATCAGTGTTTGAAGATCTGATTGCGTGACGCGTTTTTCAAATATAACTTTTCCTTTCTCAGATAGAAATGATATCTGTAAATTAATTATATCTCTTGTGATAATATTCTAATTATATCGAATGTATTCATCGATCGAAAGTATCAAAAAAAATAAAAAAAAATAAAAAAAGAATTGAGTACCGTGTTGTTTCAGTTTTAAGTTTCGAGTAAATTAACAAAACTTGAAAATACCTCGAAACACCTTTGTCGTAAAATTAGAACGTAAATTCGCGCGTCTAAACGATTCGTTTGTATCTTTTCCAACAAAAGTGTGCAGCCGGGCAAAAAAAGAAGAAAAAAAAGAAAAGAAAAGAAAAGCAAAGGAAAGAAAACCAGAGACAGAGTGACGTGACAGAGGCAGGGGGAAATCTCCGCGTTTCAAAGTCTCTGTCTCTTAATAGTTTCCGTATAAACTCGACCTTGGGATACCAGTCGCCGTCATGTTTATTGCCCATGATAAACGCAATAATGGGACTTGAAAAACAGTTATGAAACGTCAATTGGAAACGAACGCGCAATAATGGGAACGCAGAAGCGTGAACGGTGGAAACGAGCCGATGATAAACGCGATTCAATTTTGCCCGGTAACGTATAGGACGCATTAACGGGATTGCAATAAAACGAGAACGCTATAGACAGGCCAGTTTATTAATTGCGTCCAGCGCTCCGGGTTCTTTCTACGGAATCACGCGGGGCAAGATCGCCGTGTGAAATAATTGCAACCGTGACCGTCACTTTTACGCGAAACTGATTTCCCCTATTACAGGTGTGCGCCGTGCTATTGAATAATTTATGCGATCGAAAGCTGCCGGTGGGTGGTAACCATAATTCAAGCAGCCGCTATCGATAGAACGTAGAAGCTGGGCGACCAACGAACTGGCATTCGCCCCACGTGGGCGTATATAAATAAGACAGCGTGTCGATCTAATCGATCGGTTAAAGAATCGTCTCGCGCATTCTCGCTGCCTCCGTCACGTTGCGCGCAGCTTGCGTAATTGTGCGCTCCTGTGCGCGATCACACGGGCATCACAATAATAACGATACAGATACGTGAGCGGATAGTCAGAGTATCGGCTGAGTTCGTTGAATTTACATCAGTAGAGGATGTTTTCAGCTTTTAGAGAGTGAACGACGTAGAGAGTCGTAGCTTTGAAACCAATACTCGCATTTTTTAGAGTCGGAACAAAATTACGAGTTCTCGCTCATTTTTGGAAACTTCAGGAAACTGGATTATACTCGCGCAGCAGGATTCTCAAATTTCGAATTTCGAAAACTTAGAGAACACTGTGCGGATGGATTCGGCACAGTTTCGGCTCCGTTTAATTCGATTAAAAATTAATACTTTGCAAAGCTAAATTTACTTTCCGTTCAAATGAGAGAGCCAGATTCGATTGATATTTCACGAAGTTTTAATCGTACCGCATATTTAGTTAGAGTTGAAAATGAGATAGAACGTGATGGTTAAGATCATCACGTGAATCTAAAATATTGCTCTCTACGTAGGTTGAGAAAGTAGAAATCTGCGAAAGGGTCTTACTCGTTATACGAGAAAGTCAGCAGTCGTTTATTATGGCGCAAATGACTCGTAGACTCGCTGCGTGGAACATTGTCGGAAACTGGTCCCATGGGTTGCAATCGGAGTAGAATCATATCCTATGCATCAATTGTTGAACAATAAATCATATCCTGTGCATAACTGTAGGAACTAGGTTTCTAGCTAGCAGAAACGTGAAGATTTGATAGTAATGGAACAACTATCGCGACTTTGACATTCTTTCTCGAGATACAAATTTCATTCATAGGATTCTTTCAACCATTTTACACCTGTTTTTATTATACTCCAATTTGTACCAAAATTCTGAATGGAAATTGTTACCTACACCACAATTCTGAGACGATGAGAGAGAAAAGTTTATTTCTTGCATATTCTTCGTATCTTGGGTGCCTCTTAATAAATTTGAAACTTAAATTAGAGAGAATTTTTTCAATTTGTACTATCGTATAAAAGAGAATAATGTTATAAATATGTTCGTTTATTTGAGTGTTTTTGGCAAACTGTACGAATACTTTCACCAGAAGAAGACCGGTGATATTCTTGTTGATCTCAATAACAATGTACTTAGTGCAACCGGTTATAAGCTAAAAGCGAAAAGGGCGAGGGAGAGAGAAAAAGAGAGAGAGAGAGAGAGAGAGAAGATGAAAGGGAGAACTGGTGGAAGAAGGTGGAGGAAGAAAACGTTTCCATTGCGGGAGAAAATTATAAACTGCTCAGGCCAAGGTAATCCAAGGACAGAAGTGACTTGCGGTTACAAGTCTCCGGGTGTCTGAACTTCCCTGTGCAAACGGAATGGAACAAGTTCAACGGAATTTTGCGGCGAAACTGGCTGTTTACCGACGAAATCTTCTCCTTGTGAAAATTCAAAATTTTTAGATACAATTCCTTGAAACGCATTTCTAAACATCGGTACTATATTTCAGCGACTTTAAAGAAGAAAGAAGTTCTACTTTGAATTTTAATTTTATTTAACTTCGAAGATATATTTTTTTCTTTCACAAAAATTGAGTATTGATTTTTATTAGGCTTTTTAAGAACAGGATTTAAAATTTCTACGAATATTTACTTTAGTCCACGATTAATAGTAATGGAATTTCACAATTGACGAGCACATTTAATACACTGTTTAATACACTGATGACTATAATTGTTTATACTGTTGATTATAATTGCAAGAGTATAACGTCGTTTGTAATGGTATTATTGCAATTTGTATCGGAATGATCGAGAAACGTTTCCTAGGTAATGAAATGTCAATTCCAGCCTTTCAAGAGTTGCGCGAGATTTAATTACTGCCAGCTGCCGCCAGTGTCTCAAAACTAAGACTAAATTTCAGGTGAAAGAAGGTATTACATAAATCGATTAACAGTTTGTCTCTGTAGCAACACCGATGCCCCGCACAAAGCAATAAGAGAAATTCACCTATGGAATTACATTATGCGTTTAAAACACTTTCAATGGTTCTGGCATCCCCGTCAATTTATCTCGTGGCTGGATAATTTGAAAGCTTTATTGACAATAACGTATACACTCGTAAGTTTCTCGTTACGATAAACTTTACTTAAATGTTATTTTTTTTTTTTTTTTTTTTTTTATAGAAAGTTCGCAAGAAATTGTTCAAATTCAATTTTCTTATTAAACAATTCAAAAGATATGCTATATTTTAAATGATCTTAACAATTTTCGAATTAGATATTTAAACGAGAATTTGTTACCCGATATTGAATGTCTTTTAAATGAATATAATCGGATAATTTTTTGGAAGAACATTTGCATGAATTTAATACTGCCAGTGTGGATTCGTATCAAAGTTACAAACATCAAGTTACCTCGCTGTTTTCTCCTTCCATTTCATTCACTCGGGGAAAGAACTAATTTTAACGAGATTAATTAAAGCGTAATACGAAGTCCTTTACAAAGGACACTGTCTCCTTTTAGTGGACTCATTGCGGTCTTAGCGGTAATTTCAGAACGATGTAGTTCAGCTTTCTCTTTTGACGATGGTTTCACGTTCTCGTGCTCATTTCAAGGTCTCTTTCTCGCGTGATTCACCGTTGAGATTTCTTTGATCTCCCTTTAATTTCAGCGGATAAATAAATTAAATTAAATCACGTCCCAATTTGCCGCTTCCCGTTGCTACGTGCGTGCTCTGCAGATCTATTTTAATAGCTCGATAATTCAATAATCTGTAATAACGTTGTTTCGCAATGCTTTAACAAAATATCGCCGCTTCTTAATTTCTCTTTTACTTGCTGTTCATATAATCCAATTTTGTTAATCTTTGCACAGGATCTCGAGAGAATTTAATCACGATAATCTGAAAGCTAATAATTCCAATATTAATTTATTACAAAGAACACTCCTTTCGCAGCGTTTTATTACGGGACCTTTAAAAATTTCGCAATAAAGTTTGATGCAGTGGGAAAGCTGTGACTACATTCAACATTAGAGTCGCAGTCAGAGATAATTTTAATCGAACACATGTATATTGTTTTTTTTTTTTCGTGTAATGAAGAAATAATGACGTATACGAAGACTATGCAGAAAAAAGTGTATCGAGTCACACCTCCTACCTTTTACATTAATAAAATCGCGTTATCAAAATTGTCTTTTTACTTTGAAGTTAAGTGTACATATAATTATTACTTCAGTAATTATACTTTTGATCTCCATGAAACTCAACCTTACAGTTTGTCAGCCATTTTTCGAAAGATACTTTACGTCGAGATCATAGTGAAAAAAAAAAATATATATATATATATGCTTACGATAACTTTCCCTCGTGCGTTGTTTAATTAAAGGAATCACTTTGATATCGTCTTAATTAAACGAATCAAACGTTAGGGTGATTTAATTAATTTCGCCTTGCCAGAATTACACACACTGTCAGGTGTCGTTTTAACAAAGAGCCCTCTCTGTTCTCTCTTTCCCTCTCGCTCTCTTCGAAGCCAAAGAATCCAATTCTGTCTGTACAGTCCCGTGCAGCGGAACGATAGACGCGGTGAGGTCAAATAGAAGACAGTGTTCTGAAACTTCGCCCTCGCCATTCGGCGAAACTTTGTCTTTGTGCCGGGGGTCAATTAGACAGAATTCGTCGAACTTCGTCCGTATGGTAGACATCCCGTGCAACTGCCGCGTAAGATGTTGCGACTTTTCACCGTAACAGAATCGCGCTAGGGACTATCTTCCTTTGCAACACGAGCCAATGTTCTGTTCCTCCCTTTCCGCCGATCTTTTGCACATCTCTTTGCTCAAATACAAAGACGTCCGTCTTCGGCTTGCCACCGTGATATTAGCGCTTTGTTAAACAACCTAATTGGGGAACGCGCGTACGAGCCGTTTCAACGTTTGCTTCCAGCTGTCTTCCCTTGCTTGCGAGGTTAACGAACTCGTGCACTCTGCGTTGCACTGTGAAATAATCACTTACGCCTGATCCGATATTTTTTTATTGCAATTATTGTCAATAACATTTGCCTACGAGCGCCTTTCGTTTCGAAGTAAATTAAGCGCATATAGCCAAGGGATTAAAGAGTCAAAAGGATATCCAAGAGAAATGCAGGCTGAATCATGATTATTTAATATTCTTGCGCTAACAGTCGTATTAAGTTCGGACAGCACTTGGATTGAACTTGGAAAGTTCGATTTTTCCCCGATTGTTTCCATTAGTCTAACTAAATTCGTCGCCGGGAGAAATGTTGGTAAATAATTCATCTCCGTTTCTTTAAATTCGCAACAGCGAATGTTCCCGAGAAGTAATTTTGCATTTCGAGACTCGGAATAATTTTTCTCTTTCGTCGTTACTTTTGTCCAGCGTGAATTACACCCCCCCCCCGCCTCTATCGAAGACAATAGGACTCTCCAGATGCTTTTAGAGAAAATCTGCGGAATCGACCGGGCTCACGTTACAACGTTGCCTCTTTACCGAACGTAAACGTACGATTATTACTCCTCCATTCGTAGGTACGTTCTTCCTCGTCTTTCCGTAGCAAATCGACTTCTTTCTCTCTCTCCCGCCGATATTTTTCATCGAATGCGCGCCAGCCACGTAGTGGTGGCAGCCCCATTGCTAAAAATTCGTTTCCCCCTTTCGTTTTGTCGCTGTCTCGGCCATTCGTTTCGGTGACCAAAAAGAAGCTCGAGATGGCTGCAAAGCGGTAAATAAATCGATGGATAAACGAGTCGTCGCTTGTACGCGCGTGCTAGGGTGCTAGCGCATAAGAAATTTATCGACGCGTTCTCGGCGTATCACTGAACCTACACGAGTTTGTCTACTGGGTGCTCTTCAAACAAGAGTGAAATTCCCAGAATGAAATTATCTCGATCCTTGTACTCCGAACGATTCGATCGTTCGAGCCTCTTGGCTGATCAAACTGATCAACTCCACTTGTTGTTACCAGCTCCGCTACCACCAGTCGAAGATTACACACGCGGAGCAAGTGAATCTTTTTACGTCGTTTCTTTGGTGTCGCAGTTCAAGTGTAGCGATTCATTTTGTCCTTTGAAGCCAGACCTGTGATTCGTTCTGATTCGCCGAGAATTTTGTCGAACTGGTAATTTCAAAGCTACTCATCTCTCGTAGAAATCTCACTGCGTGTAAATTACCACCAGTTAGAATGATTGCTCATTTGCATACGCGATACTCGTAGTACCGAACCAGAAACGATGCTTCACTACTTATTTATTTATATGTTTTATGAACACTAATGTACCTCTCGTGTCGTTCGGCTTACAGTTTATTCGGCAGAATGGTCATCAAGTCAATTATTATTCAGATTTAATTGCGAGCATTTGTTCCTGTCCTTTAGCAGGAAGTAACATTCAATTAAAACGAATATTACGTAAAGATGGACGTAACGTCATTCAGTTAGAAATTCACTTTGCACGTGCAATCTTTCTGAAACGACAATTTCTCCAAACGGTTTCCGTGGATCTCTATTTTTTTCCCTTTCCCCCCCCCCCCCCGTTTATTCGCATTAATATTCCTTCGTCGTAGGAATATTAGCTGAAAAAAAGAAAAAGAAAAGAGTCGCGGCAAGTATCTCGCGAAAGGGACGCTCGTAGTAAGACACTCGAGGCATGCTCAAGTAATGTGTAAAGTGACGTTCTCGAGTGTGCAGCGAGCGCTTTCTCTCCTTCTTTTTTCTCCTTCCTCCGCCTCCCCTCACTCATCCCCTCCCTTTTTGGTTATTTATCACACGACTTCGCTTACTTTTCAACCATATATGTAATTGGGTTACCACGTTAGTATCCAGAAAATGCACAGAAACGCTTGTCCTTGGACTCTCGCGACTCTCGAGCGTGCCTGCTTCTTCGAACCCTCGTGCCGCTCTTCGACCTCACCCTATTTTCCTCTATGACTATGCAATTACGACCGTCTGTGCAATTACGACCGAAATATTTTAAATACAGTGACTCACGACTTTACTCACGTATCAAGTATATTTCATGTGTATATAATTACAGAATAATCTGTGATTTTTCGTTCTTCGAAGCAAACAGAGCTTGGCTCTTTTATTTAAATAAATATCATAATAGAATCGTACGTGAGTACACATATATTCACGGACGCTTTCAAAATTAGGTTGCCAAAAGAGTTTCTACGGCGTTTGGCGGGGCGATTGATTTTTCAGAACACACCCGGTATAGATGGAGTTCCCTCAACGTTTGAAATGAACGAATGTGTGGAGGAGCGTGAGTGTGACGTTACACGTATACGTGCATTTGGAAAATCACTATTCGTAAAGTGGGTTCGTCTGACCTTAATACGGTCGACGTGGGATAGGTGAATCTTTAACGAGCCCTCTTGTCGGAATTTCTCCGGGCCACGGGTACCGGAGCGGTGCAAGAGGGCGCAAGTAGCCGGCTACGACTTCCTATATGTCGGAAATGTCGTCGCCTTTACTCGGTCCTCGCCGTCGAATGGAATTCATTCCGATCGAGCAAGCACAGCTCGTTGTGACGACGAAATACGAATCGTGTTACGTGCGCGACTCGACGTTGCCCGAGTTCGGCACTCAAGAGCACGAAAACGTTCCGCTTTGTACGCGCCAACTTCCTTCTTCGAGATTAAGGCACGGAGAACTACCACTGTCCTTTGAGCAAACGTTTTCCTGCCTCGTTATTCCCTCTTTCCTTCTTTTCTTTTTTTTTTTCCTTTCTTTCTTTCTTCCTTCCTTCCTCCCCTCTACGGTGGTCGTGCGCTTTTTTCTGTTTCTCTTTCTCTGCAATTCTTTTTGGTACAATGACTGCCGAGGAATGGAGAACGCCTGTTAATTACGAACGAGATTAATTGGATGGATTTCATTTGGCTAACTGAAACGGGAGATCGTGCAATTTGAGCAATTAATTTGAGTTAGAAAACGCGCGTAGAAAATTGAAAAGTGGAAAAATGTGCTGAATACCTGACACTAGAACTATTTCCATTAGAGACGTTGAAAAAGTTGACGTCGAAAGAGACAGAAAAAAACGTTATAATACAATAGGACATACAATTCTTCAGTTTCTGTATTTTGCGGGAAATCATTTAAATCTCTAAAAATACACTGTTCCACGTCTATAAAATTTCCAATAAAAATTATGAACGGTCATTTTGACCATTTTGGTAGTTTTATAGTATATTAAAGATATACGTAAAATATCGAACCGAAGTGGCGATCTGAATTTTCATTTTCAATTCCCACTTGTGTAATACGAAAATATGGAATTGCACAAACATTTGTAGTTTTAATTAAAATGAATTCGATCGAGAATTTTACTGTGTATAGTTAACTTGCAAAGTGGAAATCATCGTGGTTCAATTTATTCTCAATTTTTTAATTAAAAAAAAAAAAAAAATGAGCAAGTATCGCAAGATACTTTTAAGTGGAAATGCGAGTCATCTGGTCCACCGATGCATATAAGTTTCCACGTAAAGTGTAGATCGTGCTCGCAATAAAATTTATTGCCTGACAATTACAAGAAGACCGTACAAGATCACCTTACGGCACTTTAACTCACCTTACCAGCGTTTAACCCTTTGAATATTTTTCCGGGGGAGCGAGATAGGAAGACTTCTTATTAACAACTAGACTACTCCAACTCCACCCACGTAAGTGTACCGTACAAAGGAACCCGGCGTATCGACAGTTCGTTCGGTTTTAAACCTCTTATCACCAATCGAAGGCCTGCTCCTTCGGCTCGACCCCTACACAGATCATTAACCTCATGTGAACCACATCACCGTTATTAATTTAACGTCGGAGGTGTATACCATAGAGCTAACTGTAACCGTCTACACGTGTGCACTAAAATTGTGCATTTCCTTGTATGCAGAAGCTGTTCACGCGTTTTAGTAGTTTACGTGCAAACGATACTTCCAGTCTGTTTAATTAACTGTTATATTTGTGTTTTAATAATTTGTATGTAGATATCCTGCGTATAATATTATCTAGTGGTGTTATCTTTGAATCGTTAATGTCTGTGGAGATCAATTTTTTCAATTTCTGTTGAATTTCAACGATTTGTTCACGTTCGTGAATTTTAAGTTTTTCTTTCGAGAGGAAAGAAAATAATTACGTATCATATATCCCCTCGCGCGACGATATAATTGCTTTTGCTGAATTGGGTTTTAAGCGTTGGTCGTCACGTTTGACCCCGTCGATTTGCGTAAGAAAATTGTATGTTTGTATCAGGGGGCGTAAATTTATCCACTATGGTGTTAAGTCGATTCGCGAAGACCACTATTTCAATCTTATTCATTTCCACGCGTGTACAGAAATAAGTTTCAAGTGTCATATTTCATCGTCTAAAAGACGAACATTGAGAACGCACATATTATCATAATAATCAATCTTTAAATAATCACAATTCAACAGTTTTGAAATAAAAGTATCTGTAGTAAAAAGAAGAAAATTGATACTTGCCGTATCGAGGAAGAAACAATTTCACGACACAAGATCTGCGACACATCGACGAACAAAGAGTAGTCGACGAAACACTTTTTTTTTTTTTAAATCGCCGGATGCCTGCGTATCGAATGTAGGGCAAACTAAATTACGAGAGGGTTGGCCACGCGAGCCTGCGCGAGGTCGACCTTCACTCGAATTCGAGAACGTGCATCTACTTATCTACTCCCTTTACGTGAAAAGAGTACTAACGAAGGACTCTCATAATTAGATGTTTCGGCTTAATTATTCGTGCGAGGAGTGTCTCGCTAACAAGTCTGTTCCCTCTGTGTGACTAAAGCCGAAATCTCTCTCTCTCTCTCTCTCTCTTTCTCTTTCTCTGTCCCTCCTTTTTCTTTCCTTCCTCTTTTTTTTTTCAAATCCACTTGGACCTTGTCGCGGCTCGAATTCGTTCCTTCAGCCGGTTGAATCTTGTTACAACTACCACTCCATTACCTCCCTTATAGCCCTGGCTTCTTCCGGCATGGTAATAGGATGTAACGGCGAGAAAATACGATCCTCGATTCTCTTTCTCCTCCCCTCTCTCGTCCCCCCTCTGCCTGCCTCCTCGCCAACTCTCCGACCCGATAACTCCGCATAGATAATTAAGCTGCCACGCTGACGTACAAATATAGATTCCAGCAGGCGCCGCTCCGAAGCTCGTATTTTTTGCCACGGGGTCCCTCTCCTCGCGAGATTTGATATCGAGAAAAAGACGAGAGTGTCGGATGATAGATTGTTCCCGCTGGATAAAATGAAAATTCACTTGATCCTTTCCTCTCTCTCTCTCTTTCTGATAATTCCTTTCCCATTCGGGACACCGGTGTCCTGTCCATGGTTTTCTTCTTCTATTTCTTTTTTT